>JAJJMA010158057.1:0-10938 GCA_023529015.1 Papaver nudicaule | reverse complement strand
TTATATGATTTTCAAATCGGTCAAACATTCAACATAAATAGATTCCCTTTTTAACATAATATATGCCTTATATACTTCTTGTTTTTAACGCACTATCTCCAGTCCTCCATTATCTTCTCTCGGGTTTAATTTATTTCTTTGAGATTTTGTCATCTCTCTTCTCCCGATCTCCTTTCACCATCTTAATTTATCTTTGTGCTTCTGATTTTCTTTCGCTTACAACTAAGTTTATGTGTTGATGAGTTAATTCCTTAGGATTTAAGATTTGGGTATTTTTTTTCCATTTATCACGGTTTGAAAGGGATTTTGCTGGGTTAATTTTGGTTTTCTAGAGTTTTGGTAGTGAAGGGGAAGGATAGATATCACGATTAAAAATTGGATTTAGGTTTTGCGAATCTATCAACTACACAATTATTTGTATTTAAATGGTGTCATTGGTAATGAATTGGTTGATTAATATTGCTGGGTTTGATCTTTCTATGGATATTGGTTTCATATAAGTGAAGCAATTGATGAATCTAATCAATTACAGAGTTGATGATGGATTATTTGTTTGAGATATTGAGTATTAATCAATGTGATTCTTTGTTTAGATCTAAATAAAACATTTTTGGTTCTTGTAACATCAGCTCCCTGTAACACCAATGCAGTAGTTGATATAAGATGTGATTTGCTTCTTCTTTGTTTAGATTTAAATAAAACATTTTTTGTTTTGGTAACATTACCTCCCTGTAACACCAATGTGATACAAGAAATGAAAACATTCACGGGTTATTAACGGGTTCACGGTTACCCGCGGGTTGGCCCTAGCCCGGCTTGTTTATAAACAAGCCGAAAAACATCAACCCTAACCCTAGCCCGTTTAGCTAACAAGCCGGGTCGGTCCGGGTTGAAACAAGCCGGACTAGGATCAACCCGCGGGTTGGGGCTCTAATTGACAGCTCTTACCCCCATTTATAATGCGGCGACGGCTATGCGATATAAAGAGAGAGAGAAAAAAGCCTTAAAAAGTAAAAAAAAATCCAGCATTCTTATTTTGTCTGTAAATTATTTATTTATTTTTTTCGCTCTGATCTCTCCATTCCGATCGGTGAATTCTCCATTCCGATCGGTGAATGTCGGTTGGTTTCGATCCAATTGAGCTGTCAGCTCTTCAATTTCATCTGCAATTCAGCAGCTGTATTTTGAGGAAAGATGTATCATCAACAATCCCTAGATTTTCGGTTGTGAGCTACTTAGGTCAATCTTTTATTTTTAGATTCTCTAACAATCATTACTCATCTTTTTATAAGTTGACAGAACTACTCGAATTTTCATATACAACTTAGGTTTTTCAATTTTGGTTGATTGGTGTCTCTTCAATTTTCTGGTATTCTTCACAAGTTTACGTAATTTGATAGTTTGAATAACAACATTTTTTTATTTTTTTATTTTTTTTTGTGCGAAGAGGATCATAGTATTTTGTCTTTTTCCCGTATTTATTTTCTTGCTTTTTTTGTTGAATAGGTTTTTTTTTTTTTTTTTTTTGTAGCAAGGACATTCATTCATTTTTAACTTGCTGTAGTAAGTTAAGGTAGGAAGTATCTTGATCAAAGGAAGGCATTCCCTTTAGTACTTTCCAGTGTGATTTAAGGTTGTTATTATTATTTTTATTTTTTATAATAATTTTAAAGGTTGTTCAGTAGGGAAACCAATGTGTATATGAGTTTTTTTTTTTTTTTTTTTTTTTTAAGGTATGGCTGGAAGTACTAGATTTGAGTTAGCATCAGGTAATAATGAGGGCACGGCATTTCCGGCCAATTATGTGAATGGGCAACGGGGGAATTGTTCAGGACCAAATTTGGATAGGTCAGGAAGTTTTCGTGATGGAATTGAGAGTCGTTTATTAGGTTCTGGACCTGCTTCGTCTAGAGGGAATAATGGTCCTTTGTCAGCGGAGTTACCGCAATTATCTCAGTTTCTTTCTCTAGAAATGATCTCAATTGGTGATCAGAAGTTTACACGTTCGGGAGAGCTAAGGAGGGTTTTAGGTGTTTCACTTGGGAGCACTTCAGAAGATCATTTTGGTGCTGCTCATTCTAAAGCTCCTCCAATAGCATTGGAGGAGCTTAAACGCTTCAGAACAAGTGTGTCAGACACCTCTAACAAGGCCAGGTAAGTTCTTCGATGTTCTACTCTGATTTTGCACTGGCCCAAAACATTAGCTCCTAGACTTTGTTAGTTACATTAGTTTTACATAGCTTAAAGAAATCCTTATTCCGTATCTCCAATGCTACTCGGCCACATTTGCCGGTGGAGGTTATCTATGACGAATATTTAGTAATATTGCATCGCATATCTTTATCGTTGAAACCTCTTGCTATGGCTTACCTTAGGATTTAGTTTTTCACTTACCATTTGCCCTACAAGCGACACCTCGGCCTGGAGCCACCATCATGCCCACCACACTGGTAGTCGTTTGTGCACTGAAAATGAAACATTTTTTTTTTTTATCAGGGATAGAGTTAAAAAGTTCAGTGATTCAATAGTTAAATTGGAAAAATATCGCCACAACCTTTTCGCAAGGAAGCGAAGGAGTGAGTCAAGTGAAAGATCAGGCGGGGGAGGCATGTTGAAGATGGGAACTCAGATCCATAAGAACCCTCCAGATGTCGTAAACCAAAAAATGGAGGAAAGGACAAAGAATGTTCTTAATAGGCGTGTTCGCACATCGATAGCAGATGTATGGGTTTGTATTCTAAAAATTCTTTTGCATGGTCTATATCGGGTTTTTTGATCTCCTGTTCTGAGTCATATTGCTCAAAAGGTTATTTCAAATTTTAGGGGCTCAAGTTGTTATTAAGATATCATTTTATGTTATTATAGTTATATACTGTTAGTAGGATTGATATCATGTTATGTTATTATAGTTGTATGTTGTTAGTCAGATCATCTACCGGTTGCTTTAAACAGAGTATATTTATGTTTCTGATTGTCACGAAACATTGGTTAAATTTTATCTGTTTTTGCACTTAACTGTATGTATTGATAAGGGTAATTTTTGTAAGTTTATTTCAGTAGTGATCCTTATTCATTTTGCACCTAACTGTATGTATTGATAGGGGTAATTTTTGCAAGTTCATTTCAGTAGTGATCCTTTATTCATTTTGGGACGTAATTCATGCTCGTTTACAAATTCAGTCAGACGGACGGGCTACTGCACCGTTGAGGCAACCTGCAACGCTGGACAAGGAAAGAGATATGTTCAGAGCTACCAGTGGAGGTTCTGTTCAGGGTGAGGAAAAGATTCGGGGTCTCCCTGCTGGGGGTGAAGGATGGGATAAGAAGATGAAAAGGAAGCGTTCTGTAGGAGCAGTTATCACTAGAGCCGGGGACAGCGACCGGGAGCTGAAGCGACCAATGATTCAAAAAATTCCAAATGATCCAACGTTTCAATCGAGTGATACCCATAGTTACGGGTAACTTCTTAAGCAATCTAACATTGTATGGAAATGGATCCTGAAAGCTTGAGATAACTGAACTTTTTTGTGCTGACCAAAGAGTAAAAAGAAGCAAAGTTGACGCTTTTGCATCTGGCTATTTGAGGCCCATAGTCTATGTCAGAATTTGTTGATCACCAACCTGTTCAAACTGTCTCTCGAGGAATTGTTCATATGTTTGCTACACGTTCAGGAGCTTCTGCTCTTAGTCATGCATATGCACTTGACCTCCATGCAGAAAGTTGCTCATGATTTTTGTATGTACTCGTCTTACTATGGGCACAGTGTGTCTGGAGGTTTACTTATTTTCTTCTCTACCTGCATAGTGGTGTATTGGATATCGATTAATAATACTCTATTTTTATATAAAAATGTTATTATCTGCTCTTTTAAATTACACATATCGCGCAGATCTGGTTCTTCCAATGGAGTGGCTGGAAACAACAAATTGGATGGAGCATCCCAATCTACTAATGGAAATGCCCGCGTTGTTCCCAGGAATGAGCCAGAAAATGTCTCTCTTTCAAATTATAGACGGGAGAGAATGGCTGGATTAGATAAAGAGAGAGCTGTCACTAAGGGAAACACCAAGTACGTGTAAACTCATTGTGTTTTATAGTCACCTGTTTGCCTACTTTTTGTAAGTACTTGACACCGCATACTCATGGATATTTAATGTTACTGGTCGTAATATCCAGGCTTAATGTTCGTGAAGACAGGCAGGTAGGAAGCTCTAATCCAGCGACTAAAGGAAAAGCTTCTAGGGCTCCACGTGCTAGTGCTGGTGCGGTGCATTCATCTCCTAATTTCCACCGAGGACCTGGAACCACTGATGGGTGGGAACCGAGCTTAAACAAAGTTCAGGCTGTAAGTGTTCCAAATATTAGGAAGCATTCTCTTCCTACTGGATCATCCTCACCCCCCATGGCACAATGGGTTGGTCAGAGACCGCAAAAGATCTCTCGAACTCGGAGAGCAAATCTGGTATCTCCTGTCCCGAATCATGATGAAGCTCAGACATCGTCTGAAGGATTTCCAGTTGAAGATACCAGTGGTAGATTAACTCCTAGTGAGCTGAACGGTTCACAATTTTCAAGGGGGGCATTTACTAGCACCCAACAGCAGAAAGTGAATCTTGAGGTTGCTCCATCTCCAGCCAGATTATCTAAAAGTGAGGAATCAGAAGCTGGTGAAAAATTGAAGGAGAAAGGAAATGATAATGATGAGATAGACAACAAAGCTGTAAATGCTTTACAAAAAGTTGGTCCTCTTATAACGCCTACAAAGAAGAATAAGATGCTCATTAATGAAGAAATTGGAGATGGTGTCCGAAGACAAGGAAGAAGTGGAAGAGGTTCATCAATAGCAAGAGCATGTGCTCCTCCATTGAGAGAAAAATTGGAGAGTCGAGCGTTATTGAAGCCACTCCAGAACTCCAGACCTGGATCTGATAAAAATGAAAGGTGCTTCCCCACCCCCTCCTTTTTGTGTTCGTTATTAGGGAATCAACCTCGTGTATCACTTGGGAATGTTATTGATTCGTCGATATTCTTTTCTTCATTCAGTAAACCTGGTCGCCCTCCCTCAAAAAAGTTGTCTGAACGGAAGGCTTATACTCGTGCTGTTCATTTAACAAATGGTGTTGTCTCTGATTTCACAGGTAGTTGTGAAGTACTTTTTTCAATCAAGGCCTTGAACATGTGATTCGATCTTTCACCTTAGATATCGACAAAATTACAGACCTCTCCTTTTCTGCCCTTAGCTATCTACTTTCTGCAAGCATTTTCTTGCTGAATCTCCTGAATCATATTGGTGTCAGACTTGGTGAAACTTTGAAACTGAGATCTATACTTTCACATTTTCCTTATTTCTGGTTACTTAACTTATCTTCCAGGTGAATCAGATGATGATCATGAAGAACTGTTAGCAGCAGCAACTTCTGTTCATTCTTCCAGAAGTATGTATCTGATAATCAAGTGTTAGTTAGATATTTCTCTTTAATTTTGTCACTGCACTTTCCAACATCTAAAGTAAACTTTACGTTCTCCTTTAGATCATGCCTGTACTGGATCGTTCTGGAAGAAAATGGAGCCAATTTTCGCTGCTATCAATTCAGATACTGCAGCCTTTCTGAAGCAACAGGTTATATTACCATGTCTTTCTCGTTGCCGTGTCGGAATGCGCTTGTTATATTTCTTCGTTTGACTGACAGATGACGGTCTCTGACTTCACTTCGACGTGTTTTGAGCAGTTACATTTTGTGGAAGAGCTTGATGAAAGTATCGATGAAGCATTTGGCTCCAACCTTAATGTTCTGGTAATTTCTAGTGATCGAACTTCTATTACCTCTTGATTTAAGAGGCATGACAGACACTCTACAAGAAAATGTTTTATTTATCTCACCTGTAAAAGTTGATACTTTCATTTCAGATAGTAAAAAAAAATAAAAAATAAAAAATTGAACACAAATGTCTGAGCCTTCTTATTTTGGTAGTTCTGAAGCTGTTCAAATTCTACAGGGCGATCTAGTGCCCGACGGAGTGGCATCTTCTCAACCTTTTGTTTTAAGAGAAAGACGAGAAATCCAATTGAGTGGAGCAAGGCCAAGTGATTCAGCTCGTTGTCTGGGTTTGATTAATGAACTACAAGCTGATTCATTATGTGATGAGATGCAGACAGATACGAAGTTTGAGATTGTTACTCCTCTATACGAAAGGGTTCTCTCAGCTTTGATCACGGAAGATGAAGTAGAAGAGTTTGACCAAAGCAGTGAAAGGGGAGATTCATCATTTTATTATGCAATTGATGGTTCTCCTTGTGCAAATGAACATAGATTTGAACCTGAAATTGAGTCGACGTTGGACTTTAGGCCTCAAAAGTCTTTTATGTTCGATAGCTTATCTTGTGATGGAAGTACTGCCTCTAACAGTTTTAAGAGCCCTAGCATGCGATATTCATCCTACAGCGATGAATTGTGGGAAGGAGATGATAGCTCAATACATCAAGAGTTTGGGAATATAACAAGCTATGATCAAGGCATTGTAGATGGCTCCCTACATGTTCATACTAATATTTCTGCAATTGCTTCTGTTGAATGTCGATATGAACAGATGCCTGTGAATGAAAAGGTCTTACTGGAGCTGCAGAGTATTGGCCTATTTCCAGAAACCGTGGTAAGCTGTATCAAGTTAAGCAATTGATGGTGGATGATGGTGTTTGTCTTTCTGAGTGGCTTATGTTTAGGAGTTTCCCTTGTTCCAGCCTGACCTAGCAGAGGGAGAAGAAGATGGCATAAATAAAGACCTTATTGCATTAAAGAAGAACTTGTATCAACAGGTGCTGCTTACATAGTTCTAATTGCTCCTGTGTACTTTCTTGATATATTTAGATAGACTGAAGTGCAGCCTTTGAACTTTTCTGAATCAGTTCTGTTTTGAGTAACTGTTTAGTAGTTTTACAGTTTATGTACATCAAATTCTCGTTGACTTTTTTTTTTCCCGAACTATTTCTTGATGTCTACGAATTTGGTAGGTGGGACAGAAGAAAAAGAAGTTACTCAAAATAGATGAATCTATTCGCATGGGAAGAGATGATGAAGAACGGTACAAAACACGCAACTGCTTATGCTTCGCATTTTATCACCTTATTTTGAAATTCAAACTCATGATGTAATTAATTATGCAGGGATCTTGAGAAGGAGGCAATGCACAAACTTGTAGAGATGACTTATATAAAGCTAATGGTGATTGTCATTGTTGATTTGGTTATTTTGGAGGTTGTTTGTTCTATTGATGGGGCATAGAGGCTTCTTATTTTTGGGATCACCAATAACTTACAGTACCCTCTAAACTTAAAAAACTCTTCTAAGGGTTTTCCAGGAAACTATGACAACCACTCCTGCTTATGTAATGCTGTCGATAGACCTAACTTGATGTGCTTATTTAACCTGGCAACATAAGTACAGCATAGCTAAGAAAAACTGTAGATCACGAGATAGTAGACCAAGCTTTGGCGGTTGATAGATCGCATATCAAATTGCTGATTATATCAGTAGTGGCTTAGTTTCTACTTGCTGATTATTGGTAGCGATAGACTATGAAAGGCATCTGTGACCAATTTTACAGGCTTGCCGAGGAAGTAACACTTCTAAAAGTGGAGTCCTTAAGGTCTCAAAACAAACTGCGATGGCGTTTGTTAAACGTACTATTGCCAGATGTCGGAAATTTGAGGATACTGGTAAAAGTTGCTTCAGCGAACCTGCTCTACGCAATACTGTGTTCTCTGGATTGGTCGATAGAATTGATGCAAAATATGCCGATGCTATTGGTGCTGCAGCTACTTCTGCGCGTGCTCTTTCTGGTCAATCAGAGCCCAGAACATCAGGTAATTGTAATATCATTGTCTGATGCCAAAGGAGCCTTGGGTATTAACCTTTATCTGGGTACCTTTATGATCCATGGAAAGTCAATATATTTTTTTTTTTGTTTTTGTTTTTTGTGTGGACTTCAAGTGTTGTTAAACACTCGGAGGAACACATTTTGTGAGCCCATTGTCGAGTAGGCATGTCTTGGCTATCATGAGATTGAACTACCCTTGCTCTGGATATTATGAAAGAGTTCATTTACTCTAACTAGCTTTCTGCACTCAGGTGTTGGTGTTATTCCTCCTGCCATAAGGCGACATGGTCTTCAGGGTGATAACCTTGAGAGAGGTTTGTTAGATGCATTTCAAATCCCGACTCACTCTTCCAGCCCGACTTTTGAGAAATATGAAACATTATCAAACAGAGGGAAGAAGAAGGAAGTTATGCTCGATGATGTTGCTGGAGGTATTGCTTCAAGATCTACACCAGCTCCTGGAGGTGGTCTCATGGGGGGAGCAAAGGGAAGAAGAACTGAGAGAGAGAGGGATCAAAATAAAGTTGCACCTGCAAGAAACTCTGTCCCTAAAGTTGGCCGCCCAGCTTTAGGAGGTTATAGGGGTGACCGCAAAACAAAAACAAAGCCCAAGCAAAAGACAGCTCAGTTGTCAACCTCAGGGAATGGTCTTCTTGGCCAGGTTACAGAAACAACATGTCCAGTGTACCCTTCAGTACGTGGTTCCAGTGATGCAGTGTCTAATATTAGGGGTAAAATAAGCAGAGAGATGGGTACGTGTTCTCCTGATAATGTTCCTCAAGGTTCATCTATAGAATTGGAGGAACCCCTTGATTTTTCAAACTTACCCTTGTCTGAGTTAGACTCCATAGGTGATCTAGGTGCGTCTAACAACCTTGGCGCACCCCAGGATTTGACTTCTTGGTTTAATTTTGATGAAGACGGCCTACAGGATCATGATTCAATGGGTCTTGATATACCTATGGATGACCTGAAAGACATCATGTGAAGATTAGAATATATCTTACATCCTCCATGTTAGTTGAAGGTTTCAGGCATTGCTTTTACTGCATTAAGATCATACAACTAACAAACCCTAAATTATATGTCTCCCCCGGATAGGCACTTGTAATTATGGTGGTTCATTCTTTTGTATACCTGAAAGAACTTGAAGAATTCTGATTGTTTATGTAATCCTGAGATTTGTTTCCTTCAGCAAATCATAACCATGTTTTAGATCTCATTCAGAGCTGGCGACTTCACCCTTTGTATCATTAGAAGCGTCTTCATATCTGCACAACTGTGCAATTGTACATTCTTCTTTGCAAAGAATCAAACTTGAGATCTTTCAATAAAATGTGTTTTGAGTATCATTTGTTTTACCTTCTTTGCTTCATTCATTACCATGAATTCCATTAGTAGTCATTTATTGCACATATAATGAAAAGTGTGAAGTTCAGGCTCTTGCTTTGAGTTTTATGGAAATCATCTTGGAGTGGACCTCTGGCATGTCTAGATGCAGCTCTAAACGACATCATTTTACACTTTCTGACAGTCATTGCGGATCCGAAGGGCCTGGAAGGAAATTGAGGTACTTCATTAACTTGGTATACCTTATTTCTGAACCTATGAGATGCCGTCTCTACTGATTGTGCCTTCTCTGTCATCAGTTCAAGTTACTTCACTCAACGTAATTAAGGTTTGTGAAATTAACAGATAAAATTTCCATGCCTTGCGTGTTTTTTCCCTGCAGTTTCCTCATCTAGGAGTTGGCTTTTATATACAGTATATAGAGTAGTTTAGTTTAGTTTTGTATTTTTACATTTGTTTACACCGCTGTTACACCTCTTGTGACAATTGGAATTTTTTTTTTTTTGATAGACGGCTTGTTGAAGCCTAAACAAAAACACAATGAAAAACTAAAACAAACAGAAACCTAAGTAGAAGAGCCTTGAACTTCCTCGAGTTGTAGTCGCGAGATAATACAAGATGGTGGTTGGGAAGATATCCACTCCTGGTGGATATTGTGCCTGAAGGCAAATTGTGCGAGCTGATGTGCCACTTCGTTGGCGTCTCGCGAAATAAACTTGAACTTTAACACACTAAAAGAGCTGGCCTGTCGCCTGATTGCATTCTTAAAATCTGAGCAGCCTCCATGGATCTTTAGCTATTGTACCAAGCAATGAGTTAACCACCCTTTGCGCATCTCCTGCGATAAGAACTCTATCAAACCCCCTCTCCACTGCAAAACCAGTAGCACAAAGAAACCCAGACGCCTCAGCAGTAAGAGGGCTGTAGCAGTCTCCTGCGTCTGTTTTGGTAGTTATGAATCTCCCATTCTGATCCCTCGCCACCACTGCCACAAATGCCTTTCCAATCCTCCACGCCGCGTCCACAATAATGCTAATTAACCCATTCGTTGGAGGTAACCACAATTCACTAGATGGTGATGACGATACTGCAGCATCTGTCGATGAAGGGACATCAAGAACCAACTGAATAGTCTCCGGTTCAAAGTAGTAGAAGGTATTGAACCAAAATAAGCCATGACTGATCACTGACTGAATCTCTATCCTCTTTATCTCATAGATTAGCTCATTCTTTGCCCTCCATATCGCCCATAACATACACGCTTCCATGTTGAATGCGTAGTTGTCGTCGCTTCGTTCTAACCAGCTGAGAATAAATGTTTTGTTGTTGTTGTTGTAGTCGTAACCCGAGAGGACAGGCGAACATAATAGCCTGCGCTACTTGGCAATGGACAAAAAGATGATCTATACTTTCCTCGGCATCACTACAGGAAACGCAACCAGGATGTACGTGCTCCAGAAACCGTGCAAGGCGTTGTCTGACCCCTATTCCTTTGTGCAGAACTCTCCATTTGAAGTAGTGTTTCTTGGTGCCATCTTGCTTACACCCCAAAACTTCTTCCAGGGAATAGTGGTGTCGTTCAAAGCAGATGATTCTCCCGCATTGTTTGCCATCAACTTCTGGAATGATTGAGCCGTATAGTCTCCATGGGTAGTATACTTCCATATGAGTCTATCTGCCTCATCTTTGCTGATATGTACCTGTAATATTTG
>JAJJMA010158041.1:0-10128 GCA_023529015.1 Papaver nudicaule | reverse complement strand
AGAAGCCATGCAAAGAAATCCCAAAGATAGCAGAAGGAATATGACATATTCTATCCAATATCTTCGAGAACCCCCTTATCATGAACATTATCATCATCTGAATCTTTCTCGTTCTCTTTAACATTCTGGGTCACATCTACATCACCACTCTTCTCTTCGTCCCCAGTTGTGTCCTCCTTAACCTTTTTCTCGGGTTCTTAAGTCCGAGTATTTTCATTTCTCTCACCATCCCCACCACCAGTGGTATTCTCTGCAGTCCCTTTCTCGAACTCTTCAGTCCGAGTCTCTTCAACCCGATCCTCTTCCGTTTCAATTCCACCACCCTTACCAATCTTCAGTTCACCTTCCGAAATTTTCTTCTCTTCCCCATGTTTTACCCCTCCACTATAACCATCTTCACTCTCATCTTCCTCGCCACTATCTTCCTCATCACTTTCCTCTCCTTCACTTGCAACGTCCTCGGAGCTTGCCTCACCCGCAGCCCTTCGCTTTATTAATTCTTGCACCAAAGACCGAACTTTGTCAGTAGAAACCAGGGCATCATCAGATTCTAGATAAGCCCCGGGATCATCCGTACCAGTAGAATACACCACCGGTCGCATTCCAAAGCTCCTAAAAACTTTACAAACATGCGTGCGAAGGGCAAGGATCTTCCTCTTTGGTTCACCATTAATGGTCTCCTCGAGAGAAGCAATTTTCTCCTTCAACATATTTACTTCATCAGCTTGATTCCTCTCAAGCAAATCATACTTCTCTTTCCAAGAAGCACACTCTTCCCCTTTATTCTTCAACTCCTCTTTCAGCTTCGACATAATTTCAGTCTGAACCTTCAACTCTTCAGCACGGGCATCTCGGGCAGTAAAAGCATCATTCAGATCTTTGCCAACATCAGTCACGCTACTTGTTCGAAGCGAGCTCAGAGGCAAAAATAAAGCTTCAACAAACTTCACTACAAGTCAACCTACCCTGCAACTTCGAAACCTCTGTCTTGAGTACTTCTTTCTCGTGACGTTCGCCTCACATCTTTTCGTCGAGATGAGTGATCCCATTACTTTGTGCCACCGTCTGATTTAGCAGGTACATGCTGTGGTTTTGCGACTGCAACGAAAATAACATCAGCACTAATAAATGAAAAAACACTCGAGCAAGACATCGAAGAATCTTACCCCCTGGTTAATAGAGTGATGGTCAGTCCAATGTTGATCGAAGTTCTTCTCAAAACACCAATTTCTAGAAAAAAGTTGGGAAATAACAGTAACGAGACCAGAGTCCACACGACCTCGCGAAGGATATCCTTAGCATACACTTCCAAATGTCAAGCAATTTCTAGAGCAAACAAACCAGATCGAACACCGTCCTCAATAACCTTAATTTCCTCGGCACTATAGTCGTCCCTATGAGAGAAACTTTGAGGACTCGACGATCCTTTATGAAGTGGGATGGACCGCAATTTGGAAGTGTTCATCACCTGATGTAAGTTAATAACGTGAACATCTATATGCAAACCAGAGGCATGAGATGTGTTTTGAACTCGGAAGCAGAGGCAGTCGAAACATCTATCATCGAGACTACATTTCCACTTCGAGAAGCTCTCTGTTGAAGTGTGGGTTTCTTCGTAGGAGGCCCTTTTTGAGGAGGTCTCTCCTCTTTCCTTTCATGTGTAAAGCGTTAAAAACCTCATCTTCAGACTCTTCTTTGTCATTCTCTTCGTTAACACCTCTGGGGGATTCAGCACCCCTCTCAGCGTCAGACCGTTTTTGGCGCCTCGTGAGAAGTTTCGAAACATTTATCTTTGAGGAACCCCCCTGTGCAATCTTATTTCGATTGGGATTCGCAAACAGAAACGCTTCATCAATATCACCCCCACCACACATCTCGGGAACAAGCTCGGCCTGCTGAATGGCAGCCAATTCATCAGGAAACAAACAGAGGCAGGTATTCATACCCATAGCATAGCTGAGGCAGGAAGTATTTGTTACCTGATTACTTTCCCCCTCCCCAGTAGAGGGTCGTTTGGATTTCTTCTTCTTCTTCTTCTTCTTCTTCTTATTCTTCTTCTTCTTCTTCGAACCATCATCTGATCCTTACCCCGTCCTTTCTGAAACATGTGAAGAAATATAAGAAAGCAATCAAAGGAAGTAAAAAGAATGCAAGGGAAGAAGCGTACATTCGCTTTTATAGCAGCAACCTTCCTCTTAGACTCTTTCTGTTTACCCTCAGAAAAGTGAATCGCGAAGTTTTCAACAACTTGGAAGTTATGGCCTTCCTCGAAGCCGGTACAAGAAACTCTTTTTTATTCATCAACAAAGCCATATAAAATAGGCCTTTCGATGAGTAGAGGTTTGGTAAACCACACGTCATCACTTGAATGACGAAACAGCCTGTTAGTAGTCGAACCAGTCGGGTCCACATCCTCGAGAACATGTACTTTACCAAAAACCTTTTTGAATCGCACACCCCAGGGAGTAGCTTCTTTGTTCAAGCTCATTTCAACTTGATAATGCTCAAAGAAATTGTCTGCCATCCAGAATTCAGGAGGATGTGAATTCTCCGGGAAAGAAGGATATTAGTTTGATATACCCTCGAAACGACAACCCATTCGCTGAGCAGTCGGATCGAGTTACCAGCCAGCTGCATCACGCCTCGATGAGGATTAATCATAGAGTATATCTCGTAGAACAGAGGGTTCGATGGATTATACAAGGGGACAGGAAAACAAACACCTAACTGTTCGCCAAAAACTATGATTCGTTTGGTATCATATGTTCAACAAGCAGCTCCGGGGAAAAAACCTCCGCATCTGCGATCTCACTGTAGGGAAAAAGATACTTCTTGTATCCCAGAAGCCTAGCTCTCTCCTCCCAGGAAAGTTTAGGATCAATGTTCTTCTGAGGGGCAACATTCTTCTTCTTGGGTGCCTAAAATACAGTAGAAAAAAAAGTTAGTTGAAGAAGAAATCAAGAACAGAGTACGAAGAACAAATCGGGAAACTCACCATTATCAAATGCTTATAAGAAAGAAACAAAGAAAGTAGGATCAAGGAAGAAGGGAGGGGACAAAGAGATCTGTTGGAGATAGAGGGTTTTTGCTGAAAATTCTCAAGAGGAAATAAAGTTTCAGAAGGAGGGAGAAGTTTAGTTTAAATAGGGAAAGAGGCGAAACCAGGATAGAAGGTCAGAAGGTCGAAAGGGGCGACGATTCCGAATAAGGGGCTAACGCGTGTGTCTGTTACAGAATTAAAGACTAGACAGGTGTCGAGGAAGTTAGAATACCAGAAGTTTCCTTCTCCGAATATTCGAACAAGGAAAAAGACAAACTGTATAGGCATGAAGACATTGAAGACACGTGTCAGCATCATGAAGAGAAATTATGATAAAGGGAAGGAGCACGATGCATGAAATACGACCCAGAAGATATCGTATATCAGTGAGCTGTCTTAATCGAATATATCAAAAGACGCGCACAAGATCGAGACGACAAGAAGGACTTCGAAGAAGACAACTCGATATGCATCATCGATGGTCATCGAAGGATGTGAAAATCATCTTTAACCTCGATGACCATCTCGAAGTGCACCGACTTATTCGACAACCTCTGACACCCACGATTGTGTATTTTGTCTTATTAGCCGTTTTCCACCATTATATCTCGTACTATAAAAATCGAGCTCGAACTCAATTGTAAGGGTTGGATTTTTTGGTAAGACTAGAGACCTTTTAAGAGAGACTAGGTTAGTGAATAATATTTAATCTCCTCTAGTCTTGAAGCTCATAATCCATGTAGAATTAATATCAGAAATATTTTGTTAGGGCATTGTCCGGTCAAACCCACTAGCGTTGGTATGTCAAGCTAGTTGTCAGTTTTAGGTGTCAAAACACAATCTTGATTTAGCCTACTAGAGTTTAGATTTCAGAATTGGGATATAGACAAAGTAGTAGAGACCTTGAAGATGAAGACTGTGAAGACAAAGAAGACATCAATTATTCTTTATCGACAAAAGGTTAGTAGGAGTTATGACTTGTATGGAAATTCTTCTATTCTACTTATTCTATCTTTCGAAATAGTCGGCTACTTTAGAAGAGATACTAATAGCGATTGAGATCGTATTCTTGTCTACATAACCATGTGTTATGTTGGTATTTGTTCCCACGAATACTAAGGTTACAAGAATGCATGCGATAGATTCGATACCATCTTTCATTACCAATGGTTTGCTTGCAAATCACTTGTAGGATATGGGTGAATCTAAATGAGAACTCTTGAGTAAGAGTCCAGTGGATTAGAGCTGAGGGCGTATAACACGTCTAAGTACTGGCGCAACCCAGAACTTCCAGCGTTCGTGAACAGTGACTCCGGAAATTTCTCATGAGTTCCAAAACATCAATTTGTACACGTACATGTACGTGAACCTCATATTCGATGTATCTGGCCGTAATTCAGAGGGACGGTTCCCGAACCGTCCACGTAGATATTCTCAGGAAAATCACACGGGTTAAAATATGACTCCTTTATCTCTTAGTTGGACTTGGTTATCACGAAAATATCTTCTGTGGACCATCTAATGATTCTCATTGTGTCAATAAGATAATGATTATCTCTGGTCTGTTGGATATCAATCTTGAAGTGTTTGTGAGCTAACAAAACACTTGGCAGATAAATGATAAAGATTTCTAATTGAGATAAATCTAGGTTACTTTGTATGGAACTCAAGTGACGGGTTCGTTTTACACGGGCACTTGCTAAACTTGTGGAACAAGTAACTAGTTGCTTTATTCCTAAGCAACCTATCTTATTGAGTGTTATAAATAGAGGGTTTCAGGAAGAAAAACCACAAGCATCAAACATACGTGAAGTTTCTTAGTGGAATTGATCGTAGACTCTATTCACTTATGTGAAAGCTTATTATAGTATAGTCATCCTCTATTAGGTAGCAGTTCCTCTGTGGGATTTACCTAACGACTATAAAGACTTCTCTTGAGTGTTGGGAAGCACAGGTAGAAGATTGAGACCCTAGTGTTTGAAATTGGATTAACCTGTAACCTTGGTAACCTGATCACGCTCTTTTCTATTTGAAAGGAAGCAACGCACGGCTGCACTCGGTGTTGTAAGACCTAGTTATCTCCAGTTGTATAAGTTTCTTAAGTGATTCTTTTTACAACTGAGGTAGAGACAAGTTGGGCATAGTTTACTCGGTTTACTTGTCATCCCCCGCTTGTAAGTAGATTTTAGTATGACCTGGAGCAATCCGAAGAAAGTCACTTTGTGTATGTCAAACTGATAGAGGACAATTCAAACAAACAATTGATAATTGAGGTTGCAAAGCCGGAATTATTAACACGAGCCTTTAACAGTGGTTAAAGCAACTCCTAGGCCTGTAAAAAGACGTCAGATAGGGAAATCAAGTGCGTGACGATCTGTGGGGGATCTTGAGACGTAAGGAGTGCAACAATAGCCAGTTTGCTTGGAGGGCTAGAATTGGTCTCTGCTACATCCCAGACCGAAGTCTTATAGTAGGCTAATATTTGTAGACAGTTTGTACTGTGTGGTGTTCAATCTGGACGAGGTCCCGAGGTTTTTCTACAAGTTGTAGTTTCCTCGTTAAAAAAAATCTATGGTGTCTTGTGTGCTTTATTTTACGCATTATATTATCTGATTATATAATTAAAGCAAGCAAAAGAAATACGTTATTAATAAACCTGATCGTTATCCTCAATCCATCCACTGGATTTACCAAGACCCTGTCTTGCGTTGGACTGATCACTTGTGATCCAAAATCAGGTTGACAGATCTGGATATTGATTTTTGAGATCGTCCAGATCTGACCATAAGACTCACGAGCCCAAACGAAAAGTTGGTAGTATTTCGGTACCCCTGCTTTTTTAATTGGTATCAGAGCCGGTGAACTCATAAAAGACGTAACTGTCTGTGTTTATCGCGGCTTGTGAGTTATGGAACAAAGCATAAGAGTTTGTAACGTACCACCAAAGTTTGGTGGCACAAATTACTTATGGTGGAAAACTTCTATGAGATAGTTTTTGCAAGCTCGGGATTTCAAAACCTGGGTCTATGTCGAAAAGGGATACACACCTCCAACTATTAGGAAGTGAGTCTATCCCCAAAGACATTAGCGATTATACTGACGTGGAAAGTCAAGCCGCCAAGCAAAACTATGATGGGCTAAACGCTATCATTCATGCAGTAACACCTGATCTTTTCCATCACGTGGCCACATGTGAAACCTATCAGGAGGCTTGGAATAAATTAAGGACTGTGTTCGAAGGGAATTCAGAACCTCATGTCTGTTTAGGATAACCTTCGAATGCTTGAGGATGATACCTTTGAAGAATTTAACCACAAATTGTCTGAGATAGTGAATGCATGTCACACCTTAGTAAAAGCTATTCCGGAAAGGGACATTTTGTGTAAAACTCTGAGGTCATTACCCTCAAGGTACGACTCAAAGAAACATGATATCCAAGTAGTTCACGGTTTAACTATAACAAGAAGTGACGTTGTTGCCAAACTCAAAATCTTTGATCATGAAACTGGTCAAGGAAAGACAGTAGGTTTGAAAGCCGTGCAATCAGAATCGTCTCATGAGACATGTAACGATGAAGATGATCTTGATTATTCATTCAACGTATGAGAAGTGCTCTAAGAGATAGGAGGAGAAGATATAATAATCTCCTTCGAACTAAGAACAAAGATTGGGATAATGACAATGAGCCACAATGTTTCAAATGTCTTGGATTCGGTCATATGTCTCCCGAATGTCCAAATAAAGACTATTGTGGAAAATTCAAAGCTTTTGATGCTACACAAAAGCAAATTCCCATAAAAGAGAATGCTCAAAACATGACTCTCTTTGCTGTGCATCAGGAAAGTTCCCCACCAAGACCTGATAATAAGAGTTCAGTAATGAATTATATATCTCTGAATAACAAAGGGTACTTGTTACCAAGTTACTTAAAGAAAGATGTCGAATTCTTGAACAAGAAAAGTAAGATTTAAGTAGAAAACTTTCCGAGACAATCTATCGAGTACAATTGTTAGAAAGAGATAAAAAATGGGATTCAGATCTTTTCAAGAACTTGAGTCAAAGTGTTGATAAATATTGACATTTTAAGATCAAGAATTCCATCCTGGAAAATAAGAAACCTTCTCAGACAAATTAAAATCTTTGTCTGATACTTCTAAGAAGGTAAGGCCATGAAGGAGAAATTCTCCACAGAACAAAAGTGGTAGAAATTCTCCTAAGACACATTCATCCAGATTTAAAGAATGTGGTCATGAGGGAAAAACAGGTACAGGTCATCCTGTAAGGCCTCATAAGAGGTGGTTGGAAAAACAACCTGAGAGAAGAAGTTCTTTCAAAAACTCGGTACAAGTATGGGTTGAAAAAGGGAAAAAGGATTCTGATACCTTTTATCTTGTGAATCAAAGAGCTAGTCAAACCTCATACCTAAACTCCTATCACACTACGAGTGATACAGGAGGAAAACCGGGAAGTAAAGGTGTAAAGTCAAGTTCCAATGCTTGTAACACCTTGAAAAATAACAGAAAACGAAAGAAATTATTGTCCACCAAGGACTTCAGTATCCTCCTCTCACTAAATTCTTTTGTGCAGTTCTATTGTTAAACTAATCCCGATAACAATGGAAATACTGCATAAGGTTTCAGGGAGTCTGTATAGGAGGAAACTAGACTGATTTCTGGTCAGCCTGAAAAGTCGCACAGTTCGCGAACCGTGAACAATAAATTTTGTTACTTATCCAGAATCTCGAATGATATATATCTTTAAAGGAGAGATTTTATCTCGTAAAAAAAAACTTTAGTCTGATCCTTTAAATCTCTAAATTTCCGAGATCAAAAGAATATATCAAGCATGACAGACTCTGGAGGAAAAAGGGAAGAAATCTGGACAATTGTCTTTCCAAACAAGAAGATTCACATATAATCATCTGATAGTGAAGCTAACCATACTTCTGTACAAAGTAATCCTACAGCTACCAAAAGTAAGGAAATTCATATAGATGAAAAGATGGATGAAGTACTTGAACAACCAAATACTTTGCTGGTGAGATGGGTGCTCTCGCAAATCATGTGAATAATAGCCCATATGATCTAATTAAGAGAGTTACAACCACTGAAGAACAACTTGGTACCTTGATAACCTCAAGTAATAAGATTGTTCTTTCAGTCTGAGCCCTCACTTCCCTGCACATACCATTAGAATCTCTAGCAATTAATACATAACATATCATATTATTACCTGGTTTCCAAACAACTGCTAAGTTGATTTTTATGCTTTCTGGACCAGGATAGACCCAAGTATTCACTTCTTCAGTGATATTTGTTTGATGATGTCTAGTTAATTTCTTTCTTGGCCTATTGTTATCTATCCAAAAACTAACCGCTCTATTCATAACTGCCATTGGGGTCTGATTTTGACCTTTATAAACCTTATCACATATGGCTTTCCAAATATGCCAGATCATTGATGCATAAAAGCCACTCCAAGAACCAGTGTTACTATCCCAACCTATAGGTTCATCAGACCAACTGTTTATCCAATCTTTAACCATTGGGGTACCAACACCAGGAGGAAAAGGACTGAATCCCGATGCAAACCAAGTAGCTATAACAAACTGACAATAAAAAAAACATATGTTCTAGAGTTTCATTATCAGCTAAGCACAAGTGACATATATCAGGTATGTCAATGAATCTAGAGGTAACTGCAGCACATGAAGCTACATTTTGCTAGCATTTATAAACAAAATTATTAGTTCTAGGAGCTGTTTTAATGTTCCAAATCTTATCCCATGGAGAATTAGGCAAAACTGTAAAACCTGTTAAGGCATTGTAAAGAGATTTCGTTGAAAATTTTTCATCTAGTTCTAGTGCCCACTGAGGTGTGTCTCTAGAATTAGGGTTAATAGTGATGCTACAAATTACATTAGTTGTTGAAACATCAAAGGTTTCTCTAATCAATTCAGTATTCCAATCAAGACTTGTTGGGTTTATGAGATCCTTAACATATACTAGAGGGTTAAGATCATGAATGTCAGACAATGGAAAGATTCCTGGAATCCATCTATCCTTCTAAATTTTTGTTGTTGCACCATTTCCTATTCCCAAAAGCAATAATGCTTGATGTAGCTTAGGCCGTTTTGGATGCATAACCAAATACAAGACCCTGTTTTGTTGATCTTTTCATCTTTAAGGCATGATAATAGTTCTTAAAGTATTTAGTTCTAAGCAGTTGAGCCCATGAAGCATCAGGATTGGAAACTAAATTCCAAGCTAACCTTCTCAGCTGCGCTTTGTTGTTTGCTTTGAGTTCTCTAAATCCTAGAACCCCCTAAATTTGTTGGTTTGCATAAAGCATCCCAAGCTTTAAGGATTAAATCTCTTTTACCTTCCTTCTTCCCCCACCAGAATTTTCTTTGTAAGGAAATGAGTTGTTCGGTAGTTTCCACTAGGAGTTCAAAACATCCCATTTGATAAATTGGCACTGATTCTAATGTATGCTTGACTGCAACAGTTCTAGCCGCCTGCGAGAGTTGCCTTCCTCTCCAGTTTTGCAACCTAGCTCTAAATATTTTAACCATTGAGTCAAAACATTTTATTTTTAATTCAGATGTAAACATGGATGTGCCTAGATAAGTTTCTCCTGAGTTTATATTTCTAACTTTCAGAATGTTCATTATTAACTTACCAAATTAAAGAAAATACTCGATTTCTGAAAATTTATGCTCTGGCCCGATGCCGCACAAAATGTGTTGAGAATTTGGAGGAGATTTCTAGCTTCAACCAGGTTTGCATGGGTGAAGATAATGCAGTCATCCGCAAAGAGTAGATGAGAGACTGGTACACTGCCTCTAGCTACCCTAATGTCGTGAATTAAACCTTGTTGTTCTCCTACTTTTAGTAACCTAGTTAGACCTGAAAAAGAAGGGGTACCCAAATACTACCAACTTTTCGTTTTGGCTCGTGAGTCTTATGGTTAAAGTCTGGACGATCTCAAAAATCAATATCCAAACCTCTAACTGGAGTAATCTCGACAGTTAGGCAATAACGTACTACTTGGTGCTTTAATTATAAATCAGAGTTATAATGCGGAAA
>JAJJMA010158019.1:0-20392 GCA_023529015.1 Papaver nudicaule | reverse complement strand
TCTCTTCCCTAGAAGTATAATCCTGCAAGCTTCTATACAAATGCCAGCCAAACCAAGCCATTTCAGATCCTCCACTGCCATGGTAGATTAGTATAATTCTCTAGCTCCAAATCATAATCTCACTTGCTGGAATCAGAGCTTATGAATTTGATTAACCTCAGAAACCAATGCAGCTGATGATGAATTGCCTAGAAATAGCACTGCCGACCTGTAATCCCTGGCTTGTTTAATCTATTAGTAGTCAAAGTTAGTATTATTGTGATAGGTTGTAATTGTCCAGGTATGACATTGGCAGACTATTTTAAGCCATCCATCTGTGCCTGCCATCCTACATGTACAACTAAAATGGATTTACAACATTGACCAAAAAAATGAACCTTAAAATTATCCAAAGTTAATCTTGCTAGAAATGTTTTGTAAACGTCCATGGAAACAAATATATATTTATATATGACCTTTTTGATACAGATACAACCATCATCCCATAAGATCCAATGCAATACATGCTACTCACACAGCTTGTTTTTATTTGTTACAGCAGTCAGACAGGTTATTTCACCTGACTAAATTTTTAAATGAAGTCTTTCAAACATACTATAGTAAGATCGCTTTCGCTTTTGCAGGCGAGTTGTAATAATTAACCTGTAGGAGCTAATTACACTTTGAGTAAGACCTGCAATGGGAGTTCTTCGCTTGAATCAGTTTTCTTTAGCATCCGAAATCGTAAGTTGCTAGTCCTTGAAGCTCTGGTCCATTGAGTCTGACGTTGTTTTCATAGCTGAAACAAGAAAAAGAGAAAAATCAATAACGGTCTTGTTTAAGTTGCAAAATTGAGAACAACGTACAAGCAATGGCACTTAGATAGCTGACAATGGCATATACATGTATTGGCCATGATTTGAAACAAGAGCTATAGACTAAATTCCCGCTAGTTTATAATTCTATAAGAATTTGTTTGTTTTGTTTCTCTATTGTTCCCCCTTTCTTTTGCTTGTGTGCACAGATAAAACACAAGAATGTCAACCGGCATTCCCCTAAATGCATTTATAAAACAGAATAGCCTTGGTTTGATTTAAGGCCAAGACGAAAAGGACTCTACTTCTCGCATCAGTAACGGCAGTAATCTATTCCAGCTGGTCAAAAGAAAATCGACCAATGCTTGTGCATCTAAAAGTGTGGCAAATTATTCTGCTGTAAGCTTAACTAAACTAAGATGATAGTAAAAATCATGCTTTATCAGTCATGGGTGCGTCATGAGTCTGTCATGTGTAGTTCCATGTCTCAAGGTACACAGAAGAATATGATCAGAGTCGATCTCCTTGGATATTAGGAAAAATCTTAAATAGAAAATGACCTTAAGATATACAAACTACAATAGGAAATAAGAACAAATAAAGCATTCAATGACAACAGACACAAAGAAACCAAGGAGACAGAGTATGACATGTTACTGGCATGACATTCGAGATGTTAGACTTTAGGTAACTTTTGTGCTTTCATGAAATTCAAATGAACTTAGTCTCCATATCTATCATCAATGGCATACACGGCATACACGCGACACAAACTTCACCAAACACCCATTCTAGGTGGAAACAATACATGAAACAAGGGAATTTAATTTTTGTTTACCTAAACAAGTGATGATACCTAACCAATAATTAAGGTGAGTCTTCTGTCTACAGCACCTAATACAAGCTTGATCTAGTAGTACTACTAATAAACATACTCATGAGAATCATGCTGAAGGCCAAAGAAAAGGAAGAAGTAATAATACCTTTCAATGGGAAAGCTTCCGAATGGGCCATCAATTGGAATTGTTCCACAAAGATCATTACTTGAAACATCACTGCAAAATGCAAAACAAAAACACACACAATTAGAATCAAAAAATTGAATTGAAATTAAGACAGAAGAGTGCTTCGAGGTTTCAGTTTTCTTACAACACTTTGAGGTTAGAAAGTTTTGTAAGCTCTCTTGGGATAGATCCAGTCAACTTGTTATTGTTCAAACGTCTACATAAAAACATCAAAAATCCATGAGAAAACTATAAATAAATAATCCACATTTATTAACACTCAAATTAAGACCTTAAAAACCAAAAACAAAGAAAATGAAATTCAGAACCAAACTTACAGAAATTTAAGAGACTTCAATTTAGCAAAAGACTTTGGGATTTGTCCTTGTAAATTGTTATCATATAAATCCATGCTAACAAGACTTTTCAAATTACCCAATTCCTTTGGTATTTTCCCATTGATGTTGTTCTTGTAAAGCTCCCTGAAAATCAATTAATTCACATTAGTACTACTAAATTAAGAACTCAAAAAAATATTAGTCTTTTCTGTAACTGGATTAAATCATTAAGATTTACTGAAAGAGAGAAAAGAATTAATTACAAGTATTGGAGATGTTGAAGTTGACCAAGCTCAGGACCCAAACTACCAGAAATATTTGCATTACCCAAATCTCTGCAAAATCAAAGGAAAATTGGCTAATTTAATTAAAAGAGAGAAACAACAGTAGATTCCAGAGAAAGGAAGAAAAGGGTTTGTTTTGCTTTAGTATCTTTTCTTCTACTTACAGTCTGATAACATGATTGTTAGAATCACAAGTAACATGAAACCAAGTACATGGATTAACCAGAGTTGGGTCCCAACTTTGAAGAACATTATTAGGATCAGATAGTCTTATTCTCAAACCATGAAGTATGTTCCCTGCAACCACAAAAATTTTAAAAATTCATCACCATTAACAGTTTATAAACAACCCCAGACTTTAAAAAATCACTCAAACCAAAAAAAAGAAAAAAAAAATCTGATTAGTTAAGATAATAAATTACCTTCAGAATTAGTAGAGATGGTTGAAACAAAAGAAAGAAGAAGAGTTACTAAACAAAGAACCAATCTAATATCCATTGCTTGAAGTGGAGGAGAAGAGATTGTAAGAAAGCAAAGGAAGAAGATAAATAAAAAGTATACAGTGGGGGGGGGAGTTAAAAAAGTGAAGTGCTTTCTTAGTTGTATAAGTCAATAAGTTAGAAAATGGGAGTTCTTTCTTTCTTTGCTTTGAGAGAGAGTTCAGACTTCAGAGAGACTAGTGTAGTCAGTCAACAAAAGCACAAAATGTAGTAGAACTAGACCAGTATAGTATGGGGACGGGAGGAAGGGAGAAGGGACTTTTGTGGGTTGTTCGTTTGTCGAACGTGGCACTAAACAACGAAGAAGCACAGAAGTACCGTAAAAGAGAGACATTGGACTGAGTCATGTGTTGTGTGGTCTTTCACGCGTGTGGGTCCCACTGAGAAGATAACGTACGATACGATGTATGGACTATGGCATGGGAATATGGATGGGGTATTAACTTTTAAGAGACGCGTTTGGTTCGGTGTGGTGAAGGAGGGAGAGGAAATGTATTGATTTTGAGGATTTATGGTATTTGTACTCCATTTATGGCGATTTTGATGAAGGAAATTAATATTGGGTTGAATTTTGGGGAGTTAAATCGAATGGGGTTAATGTGCATTTGTATGGCCATGCGGGGGGAGGAGAGATGAGATGTCAGAGAGGTAAATAATAATTGAGATGGCAGTGTAATCAGTAGTGTGGGTGTAGTACAACTAATGCTTATTTTGCTTTTTTTCTGTGCAGTGAAAAGGTGAGAAAAATCATGATACTTCACATCTAATTGAAATGACTACCCCTTACTTTCATGCTCGACAAGTTCAAACAGTGAGGAGGAAAAGAACAACAACTTTCCGTCACCTCAGTTGTACAACATCCCTGGGTCATTTTTGGGATGATGGTAATCACTTACAGTGAAAAATTGAAAACCCGAGGAGGGAAGAAGGATTTGGAAAACTAATTAGGGAAGGAAGGTTAGTCCCACACCGGTAAACAAAAGCTTAGGCTATTGGAATATATAGTTTACGGGGTGGTATGTCTATCGCCAGTTAGTGATGGGTTAATAGTACTATATGGACTATCAGCCATTCTTACACATGATCTGATCACTCGGAAATTAGTGTCACCCGTTGCTAATTGGCTTTTGTTCTATTTTTAGGCTAAGTCTAATGGGGATTCAACTTCCCTTAAAAGCGTCGCTACTTAGGCGCTCAATGATGTAGCGCCCAAAAAGTGGATCCGCGCTCAATGATGTAGCGCCCAAACGAATATTCTACTTGATCTGATGGCTAATAACATATGTTCCAGATCTGATGGCTGAGATTATCTGCGCTTTATCATGTAGCGCCAAAACGCTATATCATGTAGCGCCGAAGTAGAATTTAGCTGATGTGTCTAGCACTTCCCATTAGACTTAGTTTGGGAATTTGCTGATGTGTCATTCAACTTTTTAAGGGAAGTTGAATGACCATTAGACTAAGCCTTATAGTCCGTGGACTATAAGTCCTAGTGAACAAAGGAATGAAACAAAAACTCCTTTTATAAAAGGAATGAAACAAAAACTCCATATTATACATAAGTGATACAAAAAGTCTAAATAGTTTAAATTAGGTCCTTTTGTTTTTCCCAACCTACCCTTTCCATATAATATCTTTAATAATACTAAATACACCTAACTGTCCAAATAATAAATACACCCAAATGTTTAAATACTAATTACACCAAATATTTTAACAAAAACACTACCACCACTGCCTCTGCCGCCACAACACCACCACCACCGCCAGGACCACCGCCACCAGACCACCAGAACCACTGCCGCTAATAGCAACAACACCACCACCGTCATAAACCACCACCACGGGCGCCACCACCACCGCCGCCGCCGCCGCCACCCAGCTGGACATTGAAACCAAAAAAAGTTCAACCATATTTTAGCATACCATAATTGGTTTCAATGACAAAATCAAATGAAACCAAACCTGGTTTCAACATAAACTTACCATTCAACCTACACCAAAATAAATTTACCATTCTGCCAACACTGGCATTGGTTACAATGACAAAATCGAATGAAACCAAACTTGGTTTCAATAATTTTACCATTCTGCCAACGCCGACATTGGTTACAATGACAAAATCGAATGAAACCAGAAAAAAAATGAAACCGAATCTGGTTTCAATATAATTTAGCAATAGTTACAGTGGTTTCATTGAAAAAATTGAATGAAACCAAACTTGGTTTCAGTATAAATTTACCATTCCACCAACGCCAACATTGGTTACAATGACAAAATCCAATGAAACAAAACCTGATTTCATTGAAAAAATCGAATGAAACCAAACTTGGTTTCAATAATTTTACCATTCTGCCAACGCCGACATTAGTTTCAATGACAAAATCGAATGAAACCAAACTTGGTTTCATTGAAAAATTGATTGAAACCAAATCTGGTTTCAATGTAAATTTACCGTTCCACCAACATTTACATTGGTTTTATTGACAAAATCAAATGAAACCAAATCTGGTTTCATTGAAAAATAACAGAATATTACCAAGGAAAGGTCAGTATGCCGACATATGCTCGACGGGAAAAATACAGACAAAAACAGATATAACCTTGCAGGTTTCATTGAACCATAAACCATAAACTTTAAATTCAGAAACACACCAGTGAAAGAGTGTAATAGGCCCATTTCATATTCGAAATACATCTATAGCAATATGAATTGCTTATGCTAAAACATTGTAATACATCTATAGCAATATGAATTGCTTATGCTAAAACTTTGTAATATATCGTGACAGTGTTTTCTAACCTGCTCATGACTAACTTATTAGCTCGCAGAACATTCATATCTAAATGATTATGTTAACACATCTAAAACATGAGTAGGTCTACAGGACGTATTATGAGAAACAAAATTAGAATTGATAGAAGATTGTAAACCATCTCACACACGACAGCACTAATATACATACATTCAACTGTAAATAGACTTGAATGGCCAAACCAACATGCCTTTACCTCTTGTGGTTCCAGAGGAACTGAGCTCTGTGCTCTAATCTCTCCAGTTTCCGCCATCAACACCGCACCCCACGGTTGAACACCGTAGAAAGATTCGCGGCAAAGGTGCCCTGCCCAGCACCAATACTGCGAGCTTCTACCATAGGACTACGGATGATAGCCTGTAAAAAGAATAAAGAGAACATAACTACAATCACAAAGGAATCTACATGTATACAGTGTATTAACCGTATTCTCGCTAACGTAAACAACGATACACATGTGCATAGTGAATCTAATTCAATTCATTTCAGTTTCCCATTTTACACCCCTAATTGCACAAGTCAATGCAAACAAGTAAAACACTTGGGGACTACATTGATGCAACCTAGGAATTCCTAACATTTGGGAATTCTCTGTCACTCCCTAAACTTCAATTTCAGTCACACTTAAGCTCAATTTCACAATTCTATGCCGATCCATGTCCAGAAATTGCAATACAAGCAGCACCAACAGTTCAAAATCCAGAAGAATCAAAAGCAAAACAAGATATAAAGTACCTTAACAAAGATAGTACCAGCAACAGACCTGAAGAAGCCACCATCCCGTAACTAATGACAAAGAAGATGAGGATCGATAAAGAATTGAACTCAGAATCGATAAAGGAACCGCAGTCTCTAATTCACTCATTCATACCATCGCGTACCTAATTTTTCCGGTGTAAATAAGGTCCAATTTCATCGATTCATATCAATTTGGAAAAATTAAAGGGAAATGAGGAATTAGGGATTTTAGATTTACCTGGAAGAAGTGTTATTCAAATGCAAACAAAAATCAGGAGATAAAAGCATATGGATCTGAGAGATAAGAAGAATAGATCTGAGAGAGATCGGAGGTGGAAGAGAACATGAGGAGGTGGTGGTGGCGACGGAGTGTTGGGTGGTGGCGGTGAGGAAAACCAGAGAGAGGAGAGGTTGAGGCCAGAGAGAAACAAGTCTGGTGGTGGTGGTGGTGGTGGTGGTAATGTCGGAGTGCTGGGTGGCGGCGATGAAAACCAGATCGAGAGAGGAGAGACTGAGAGAGACGAGTTTGGGGATATTTGTTTGGGTGGGGTTGATTTTGGTTGGTTATGTTGGGGTGAATAAATCTGGAAGGGTATTTTAGACAGTTTGAGTATTTTGGATTTTTTGTTTCACTTTTTAAATGAATGGAGTTTTTGTATCAAAAATATGGTGACCTTGGTCTTTTAATCAATATTATGCTATTTTCATTTTTATTTTCCCTTTAGTAGACAATGCATTTTTTTTCCTCTCTTTGGTGGTAAGACCAAGCACTATGTTGCTCAGGCCAGTAAACAGAGTTTATGAGTGTTTTGGCTGGATATGGACCCAGCAAACAGCCAAAACGACGTTGCTTGCGAGACAGAAAATAGTATCGTCGATGGAAATTCCATCGACAGATACAAATTCCATCGACGTCGATGGAAATTTCCTCGTCGTCTATATTTCTGTCGACACGATTAGGCTCATCCAACGATCTATATTTCACTCCCCAATTCTATATAAACTCAAACTTGGTCTTCACTTCATTCACTCACAACTTAGTTCGATATTTCTCGAACTCTCTCGATTTCATCCGATTAATCTATTTTTTTTCGTAATGCCAAATCCATCATCTTCCCAAGCCGCTTGGTCATCAGTTTCACCTCCACCATCTTCTCCTCCAAACTTTATTACTCGGTACTCCTCCGGCATCACCTAAATTTCGAAGCGTAATGGGAAAATTAGTCCATAACTACTACTACACTGAACCTTCATCGAAATCTCCTCCTTTATTCACTCCTCCTCCATTTAAGAGATTATATCCCACTCCTCCTAGACACTATGGTAACCCAACAGTTAAGCGATGCAAATCTTCCACAACTTCTTCTTCTTCGTCATCTAAAAAAAAACTGCACCAAAAAAACCAGCAAATCCTCTACATTCATTACTAGATGCACCTAAACCTCGTCCTAAGTTTACGTGGGATGAAGATTTATGTCTTTGTACAAACTATTTGATTTTCTATCCGACCCCGGACGATATAAAACGAAATCGGGTTAAAGTAAATGAACCACTGTTGTGGACTACTGTCACTGCAGAATTCAAATTAGATAGAAGTACTTCAAAAGTTGCGCGTGATCTGAATACGTTGTGGTTGCGTTGGAGAAAAATACACCAAAGAGTCCACGATTTTATGCACATGGGGAGATTGATCAAAGCACATCATTTTCCGGGAGATACCGATGATGAAAATCATGGCAGGACTTTGAAGGAATGGCAACGATGTAAAGGAAAGAAATTCAAGTACGAACAACATTACCGTGTCCTCAAACCTTTCCTTGTTAATCGTTATGTGGGTTGATGAGAAGAGTTCATCGAAGATAGTATTAAATAAAGTGTCTTATGTTCTGGCCTAACGCATTCCTTTATCTATGGTAAAGGTCGAACTACCGCAACTACGGGCGGCTGACCTTTACCAAGCTAAATGACTGTGTTAGGCCAGAGCATAATTAAGGCTTGCAAACCGGTTTGTTTTATTTTGCATTGCACCGATGCAAAACCATCAACGTGGCAATGGTACACGATAAAACAACAAGCATTGCAAATTTTATCGTATACCATTGTCATGTGATGTTTTTGCTTGTGGAGGATTTGTTCGGCCGATTCAACGACTTCAATGCAAGGATTTTCAACCCAGTTTGCTTTTTTGGCGTCGCATTGATGCCAAAACATAGTAAGGTAATGGTACGGGATAAACCAACAAGGATTGTAAGTGTTTTATCGCGTACCATTGCCTCCTATGTTTTTGCATGTGCAGGATTTGTTCATAGGCACATTCAACGACTTCAGTGCTAGGATTTTCAACATGCACGTTAAGCGACTTCGTGGATACAAAAGCCGAGTACATCGTTTATTTGAAATTCAAATTACACATTACATTACATAATTCGAGTGCATTAAAGCCGATTTTGTTTTGTTTGTTCTAGTCCACCTAGAAAAATCCTGGTAGACTTTATCTCAACACGCGGTAGCAACTCTATAATGCAAACACCCTTCCTTGCTCTTCGAAATAGAGGGCTGATGCCATAGCTTCCTGCAGATTTACAAATTAAATTATGAAGTATCCATACAAAATCAATAAAATAATTTAGAAAAAGAAAATACTAATGACTTGTTTTTCATCCCATCCCCATTGTTCTTCGGCTACTTGACGCATGTAATTTCCAAGGATACGACAATCATTAATTATCCTTCCGATTCTGACTCTTGTGGAGAAACTCGTATGCCTAAACTCTTGTGCGTTTGGCACATGAACGGAGACGAAAGCATTTATAAGAGCAAGATCATCATCAACTTCAGTAAACTTCGAACTGTTTTTACCTGAAAAACATATGTACCGTCTCTGGGTACTTTCGTAGTGCTCGAGATCAAAGTCGAACAAGACGAGCCTAAACCAAGTCAATGGTCGTTCTTGCTTCGGTCACAGAGAGGATAGAGGTTGATCTAGGGAGGGAAACAACGAAGAAACTTGAGATCAGGTTGATCGAGGATGTGTTTTGGGTGTAAGAGTTCAAGATCTCCGTCGTGAAGGTGACTAGAAATCTCCAAGGCTAGAAGTGTGTTGGATACTCAGGTGTGTTTGCTCTGAGGTTCTGGTGTTTTTCTGTATTCTAGTTGCTCTGAATGTTCTGCCTTGGAAGATAGAGGAAGCCTCTATTTATAGTGTTGAACTCACCCTGATCTCTCGACAGAGAAGGTGGAAGTCGTGGAAGAGTGGAGGAGTGGAGGACATGAGTTGTGCTCTGTAACTGCTAGAATCGTGTATAACATGTCCACTCAGCACCACCTTCTCATAACTGTCCATCATCTCTATCAGTTTCTTTCTAACTGTCGTAGACCACCAGACCAATACCCCTAAAGTTATCCCCCCGTGTGATGTTTTGATATCTCGTGTAACGTGCAGATGTTGTGTAGTTGTGTTGAGCTAAGGAAGGTTGCGTGAGTACAGCGCAATGGCCGAGTGGCCACGGCCTTGGCCTTTGGCCAAGGCCAGAAGATGTGTGGCGCCATGGGTCATGGCGCCATGGTCGAGCGGCCACGGCCTTGGCCATTGGCCAAAGCCAGAAGATGTGTGGCGCCATGGGTCATGGCGCCATAGCCGAGTGGCCAAGGCCAGGAGATGTGTGGCACCATGGGTCATGGCGCCATGCCGAGTGGCCAAGGCCAGGAGATATGTGGCGCCATGGGTCATGGCGCCATGGTTGTGCTGCCACGGCCTTGGTCATTGGCCAAGGCCAGAAGATGTGTGGCGCCATGGGTTATGGCGCCATGGATGTATTGCCACGGCCTTGGCCATAGGCCAAGGCCAATCTCTTGTGGTGTCTTTAGGCCACGCAACTGCGACTATGGTATATTTTTGCACTTGGGCGTATTTTAGGTGATGTCATGCTTATCCATGGTTCTTTAGGCCATTGCGTGTTTAGATTGTGGCCTTCCTAGGTGTATTTAGGCTGTTGTATATTTGTCAGAGAGCTATGGACAGGCTTAGAGATGCTATGTTTCCGAGGTTTTCCTTACGACTAAGGTGCTGAGTCGTCTTTTAAAGAGGGAACCCGAGAGGGTACGTCACTATCTTGACCGAGATTAGGCGAGGGCCTGAGGTCTTTAAATATCGAGGAGGAAACCCGAGAGGGTGCGTCTCTGTTAACTCTCCACCATATACCAATGAGCAATTTAGTTCTGATGTCGAGGAACTCGAGGCGATGTCGGCATGAAGTAAATTGATGGGTTTATGAGCTGGTGGGGTTGTTTAGTACTGCACTATGATATCATCCTCTCCACCGGGAGTTGTAAGAGAGAACTCATAGAGAGTCTATTCAGCTTGCAGAACAGGTTGTATTCTGAGCTTAGAGGGATTTGCCTGAGTAGGCAATCACACTACGATATCATTCTCTCCACTCAGAAGCTATAAGAGGGAACTCGTAGAGCTATAGAGATCTGCCTGACTAGGCAATCGCCTCTTGGCAAGGCATAATCAGAAGGAGATTTCACGATTTATCCCTTCTCCGTTTTTCACCATCTACATTAAGTCCCCTGGTTAGTGTGGAACAATAATGTTTCATACTAAGCACCATATGGTGAGAGCAGTTCTACCAATTTTAGGTTTTCGTAATGCCAACGCTAGCAAAGATTCATAAACAATTTAAACCCTAATGCAAATCACCACGAGGCAGGATTAAAATAGGTTTCTGTTGGCATGCAGTGTAGTTGGCTAAGATTTTTTTTTTTTTTTAGGTGATGAGGATGGGACGGACATGTGAGAGGGGCCATGGCATGTGTGTGGCGCCATGGGCTTCACGGGCCACAACTTTTGTGGCGCCACAAGCTTTTGTGGCGCCACAAGCTTTTGTGGCGCCGTGGCTTTTCCAGGGAAAGGTATGCTACGCCTAGCGAGATTCCCAGTATTATGTATGTGAATACATACTTAGGCTAGGATTTAGCCAAGAAAATAAAAGAGAGGAGAGGTTTTACCCGTTTTAGCAGAGAACTTTTCCTTCTTCCTTCGTTGTCGTGATCAGGTCCTTGTTTCTCCCTGACCGTCTCCATTTGGCGGGTGGTTCTGCAATCAGCTGATTTCCTGAGCATCGCCTTTGGTGCAAGCTTGGGTGGCGTACTTTCCAATAAGCAAGACGCGGCCATTGGTGTTCGGAGTTGAATCCGTAGTGTTGAGTGAGGTGGAGCACCGATGCTTTACGAAACAATAACCAATCCAGTGGTAACCGGCAGCATCAGTCGGTAGAGAGATACCAGGGGAGTCGGTTGTATTCTTTTTCTTGGTGTAGCTCTGAACGTCTCATGTTTTGGTGTAGAAAATGTGTCGTCCCGTCTTATATATACTCTTGACGTGTTTATTGTGGGGATCCCATACTCTCGGTATCCCCTTATAGAGATTTCCTCCAATGCACAATGATTGCGCCAAGTCCCCTGTCGTTGAAGAGGGTGTTGGAGTTAAAATAGGTGAACTACTTGATGAAGATGTTTACCTCGCCGTCTTTACTGAGTAATAAAGCTCTATGAGGTGTGGCGCCATGAGGTGTGGCGCTATGGACTTGGTAGCGTCGTGGATGTTGGCGCTATGAGCTTTGCGTCATAGCCTATTCGTTGTAAATTCCAACAGTTCGCGTCTTGCGTGTTTCCTGGTGTTTGCGTCATATCTCCTAACTCCCTTGTTGTATCATCACGAAATTTTGACACATGGTAGTTGACATCCATGGGAGTATTGTGTCCAAAAATCTCTTCGAGACTCCTCGTAGATTTTCCGCAGTACTTGACGTGGTCTTGTACATGATTCCTGACTGCGCGTCTCGCGTGTGCTGTAGTGTTCGTGCCGTATCTCACAATCCCCTTGCTTGATTGGTATGAAATTTTACTATGTGCTGGGAGATATACAGAGAAAGATTTGTGTCCGAAAATCTTTCCAAAATCCATTGTGGATTTCTCACATCGGGTGTTTCTTCACAACAAAAGTTGCTGGCGCAGGAAATTCTGGCAGCTTTTCTTCTCCTTAATGTTCACGCCATATTTCTCAAACCACTTGGATTTATTGTATGAAATTTTACCACATAGTTTTAGGCATTGAAAGGGAGTTTGTGTATAAATTTTACCCAAGAATTCCTCACGAGCTTTCCGCAGCAACTGTTTTGGCTTCGTATGTACGTTCTGCCTACTTACTTCGGTGTGCACTACAATGTTTATGCCATATCTCTTGATCCACGGATTAGATCTCCACGAAATTTTTACACATAGCAATATACACCTGTAGGGATGTGGTGTATAAAAATCACTTTCAGATCTCTTACCAATCTTCCGCGCTGCTCGTTTTTGTGAAGGCCGTCGTACAGCAAACTTGGTATGTAGTCGTGAGAACGCCTTTGTTTGTCTCCGGAGTAGGTTTGCTCCATGGAGACTCAAAATAAAATAAATTCTCCACAAGATGGTTTACCGTCCTTGATTGGTAACTCTAACGCTGAGGTTGTAGGTGATGGTGTTGATTCAGAGAGTTAATGGAGACTGGGAGGACATTCTGTGGAGTCACGGAGGTATACGGTGGCGAAAACCTCTTATGGGGCTAAGGTTAGGTGAACTTCTTGTTGTAAGAGATATCTTTTGGGGGAGGTAGTTTTCTATTCCGTAGCGCTGTGGGAATTGTTTGTAAAAGGTGTTTCATGGCTCCATGAGCACGGAGCCATATGGATAATTTTAATGGAAGGTGTTTCGTGGTTCCACGAATGCGGAGTCACGGAGATAGTTTTGGTTGAAGGTATCTTGTGGCTCCACGATTGTAGACTAGAGCCACGATAATATTTCATGGTGGAAGGTGTGAGGCTACAGGAATATTTTGTGGTGGGAGGTATTCGAGAATTTTGAAACTTGTGAAGGTCTAGTGAGACAAATACCTTTAATCCCCGTATCAAGATTCTTGCCCTCACACCCTTGCTCCAGAAGCTTTAACTCTGATTTCGTAGTAATGAGCGCTCCTTCTAGCATGTTGTCGTAGAATCTTAAGTGAACATATATTACGTAGGAAGTCTTTCCCATTCTCCATCTATTGACACATCTTTTGAAGTCCTTGCGCTTGGAGCACTCCACTCTGTAATCTTTTTGGATCTGGGTTACCACCGAAGGATGTTGGAGACTCGTTGCTAGTGATAACTGAGAGGAGTGCTACAACCATGATACTGCTAGCTTGATCGAAAGATGAAGACTTAGTGGCGTTTGGAGGTTCTTCAAAGGTTTCGATAAGCGTGTACACGATCTCGTTGTTGAAGTGGTAGGCTTATTTCTGCTTCTTTGAAAAACTCTTGTAACAAGGAGTCCCTGGCGGCCTTCAGGTTTCTGTAGAGGTGTTGGTAGTGATGTCGGTGTTGATTGGAGTACTTAGATCTTCCTTCCTTCGGAGGATCTGTAGCGGATAGTCCCCTGCTGCATGGACGTCTCTGCTCGAGCAGGTCCTTCCAAGATAATGAAGCGTTTTGATAGAGACAGGGGCATATCTGTTGTACCTTATGTTTCCTTTGACGAAGTTTCACCATTGATTGGGTCATGACAGTCAGCACTCATAATGGTGTTCTGTGCAGTGGCGAACGGCTGTGGTGAGGAGTCCCCAGCCATGTTCTGCGTTATCTTATCGACGTCTTTCGCTGGGCTCAACTTCCCTCGAGCAGAAACGTGTTTCTCGCCAGCCTCCTCCAACATTCTCGTGTATTGGACTTCCGGAGATGGTAAAGGTTTGAGTAGGCAGAGCGTCCTCTTTAGTTGTTGAGAATCATCGAGTCGGGGTAATCCAGTTGTTCCGTTCTTGTTCAGACATCTAATAGCTCCAGTACTTCTTCAAAGATGATGAGTTTGGGAATCCTGTATAGGCTTCGGTCCTCGCTTTTCTCATTGTCGTTGTTGCGGATCTTCATCATGTGTTTGAGTAGCATTCTTGTTCGGAACCCTTTGAGTTACCTTGTGTCGATGTCTCTGTTATCCGGCTTGCTAACGCGTCTCCTGTCATCACGAGCTTCCTTAATCCTTAACTGCTTGGATCATTTTCTATCAAGACATGGACGGTTGTGGCTGATCGTCTTGCGGCTTCGAAAGTTTGAAGTCTGAACTTCTTCCAGCGAGGAGGGTCCTATGGGAGAGGGGTATTCTTTTGGATAGGGAGGTTGGTGTGGAAGAGATAGAGATGCGCCTCCTCTTCTTAATTCTCCAGGGGGGGCTTCTCTCAATCGAGTAGCAGAGTCGGATTGTCAGATATGCTTCTTTTCAGGTTATCTTGGGAGTCCCTGGAGTTCCTGGCTGGCAGCAGTGGTAACTCTAGAAGTCCCCTTGTCTCGTCGTCATTCTCTTAGTATGATGGGGTTGTCCTTCTCTTTAGTGTTTGTTGGTAAATCCTTTGTTGTCATGGGTACTACAAGCTTGGTTTACCCCTTTCTAGTAGTTACAGCGCCGTGACTTGTGGCGCCATGACTCGTGGCTCCGTGACTCGTGGCGCCATCGCCTGTGTTGTATATACACGTCTGAGTATCTCTGGTCAAGCGCCTTTGTTGTGATCTGCTTCGACCCATGTTGTCACCTGGAGTTTCCGAAGCGAGCTTGAAGTCGTACGCTTTGGGTGTGTCACCTTTGTAGCTGAACTCTTCCTCTTACTCCCTCCGTTAATGGCACTCATGGATGGTAAGTTGTTCTTGTACTGCTTGATGATCAGGTTGTTGTCGCCGTTGGTATCACGAGCCTCTTCGCTTCTTAAGGGTTTGGCCCTCTCCGGTAGCGCTGGTGCAGACGAGGCAGATCTTTTGCAGTTTCATGGAGGGTTCAGTAGACAAGGATCACAATGCTGGGCAAGGTGTTGTACTAAGTGCAGGTTCTGTCAGTGAGAGGGCTCCGGGAATTTTCCGAGTCTCAGCACTTATTGGTGTTGATGCTCCCCTCTTGGGGGGAGGGATTCTCTACACTTTGTGTGGGCACGGTTGTCGGTGCTGGTGAACAGGTAGCGTCGTCTCCTCCTCTGGGCTTTGGAGTAGTCTATCCAAATCGTCTTTTAGCGACGTATCCGAGTTGTGGCTCTCTTCGTGTTGAGGCTCTACTTGAGTAGGGATCATCTCATCATCTCAGACGTGGATCGTAATGATGTTCGTACTAGCAGCAGTTTTGGGAGTTCCTTTGGCTTGTGAACCTGGTGATGGTTTCGCGGTTAGAGTTTCGAGTTGAGCCAAGACTTCAACTTGGGTCTTGATCCGTCTTTCCGGAAGATCGTCTCGACACTTGACTAGTTTCTCCAAGGTTAGTGTCCTTGGCACTTCCTCTTCCTTTAGGGTGGTAGCATTGATCCTGATCGAAGATGAGGGGTTACTACGAGGCGTGCTAACTGGATCTGGATCTGCAGGAGTAGTTAGGACAGCAGGAGTCGCTGGAACAACAGGGTTTACCGAGACAACGCCAGGAGAGTTGGAGTAGGCGTGACGATGGACGTGACAGGGTTGCTGAGACAATAGGTGTTACAGGGGAAGCATCGTGGGTGGTTTGGATGCTGGGACGCTGAATGTGGGTGGACTGGTAGGTGTCGCGCTGGAAGTTGGAGCGGCTTCAGTTGTAGAGTTGAGATTTTTGTAGTCTGACCCTGTTCCTAGTTAAACCATTTTTGAGAAAGTCTTTTGAAACCGAGAGATTGATCTCCCACTGTGGTCTCCAAATGTTTTTACCTGAAAAACATATGTACCGTCACCGGGTACTTTCGTAGTGCTCGAGATCAAAGTCGAACAAGACGAGCCTAAACCAAGTCAATGGCCGTTCACGTCTTGCTTCGGTCACAGAGAGGATAGAGGTTGATCTAGGGAGGGAAACAATGAAGAAACTTGAGATCAGGTTGAGGATGTGATTTGGGTGTAAGAGTTCAAGATCTCTGTCGCGAAGGTGACTGGAAATCTCCAAAGCTAGAAGTGTGTTGGATACTCAGGTGTGTTTTCTTTGAGGTTCTGGTGTTTTTCCGTATTCTAGTTGCTCTAAATGTTCTGCCTTGGAAGATAGAGGAAGCCTCTATTTATAGTGTTGAACTCACCCTGATCTCTCGACAGAGAAGGTGGAAGTCGTGGAAGAGTGGATGAGTGGAGGACATGAGTTGTGCTCTGTAACTGCTAGAGTCGTGTAGAACATGTCCACTCAGCACCACCTTCTCGTATTGCCAGACCAATACCCCTAAAGTTATCCCCCCGTGTGATGTTTTGATATCTCGTGTAACGTGCAGATGTTGTGTAGTTGTGTTGAGCTAAGGAAGGTTGCGTGAGTACGGCGCAATGGCCGAGTGGCCACGGCCTTGGCCTTTGGCCAAGGCCAGAAGATGTGTGGCGCCATGGCCGAGCGGCCACGGCCTTGGCCATTGGCCAAGGCCAGGAGATGTGTGGCACCCTGGTTCATTGCGCTATGACCGAGCGGCCAAGGCCAGGAGATGTGTGGCGCCATGGGTCATGGAGCTATGGCTGTGCTGCCACGACCTTGGTCATTGGCCAAGGCCAGAAGATGTGTGGCGCCATGGATGTATTGCCACGGCCTTGGCCATTGGTCAAGGCCAATCTTGTGGTGTCTTTAGGCCACGCCACTGCGACTATGGTATATTTGTGCACTTGGGCGTATTTTAGGTGATGGCATGCCATGGTTCTTTAGGCCATTCTATGTTTAGATTGTGGCCTTCCTAGCTGTGTTTAGGCTGTTGTATATTTCTCAGAGATTTCTGGACAGGCTTAGAGCTGCTATGTTTCCGAGGTTTTTCTTACGACTAAGGTGCTGAGTCGTCTTTTAAAGAGGGAACCCGAGAGGGTACGTCTCTATCTTGACCGAGATTAGGCGAGGGCCTGAGGTCTTTAAATATCGAGGAGGAAACCCAATGTACTTGACCAAATTATCTCATACTCAATAAACTTGTTAGCTAGATATAGCTTAGCGCCAACGCAGAGTCATTGGAATGATATCAAGAATATCTTTAGACGCCTAAAAGGTACCATTGACATGGGTTTGTTTTATTCCTATGAAAACGCAAGAATAGTTTCTAATGTAATTATAACTTTTTACACTGAAACCCAAGATAATATTTTGTTTGGTTTTGCTGATACGTACCTCTCCACCCACATAAAGGTCGATCCCAAACTGGGATACTTGTTGATCCTAGAGATTGACCAAGAAAACCCTAGTGGCTACCTCCAAGAATCACTCTGAGATCATTATCCTACATGAGGTGGTTCGTGAGTGTATATGGTTAAGGCCTATCATTACACATATTTGAGGGACGCGTGGTTTGAGTTCTACCACTGAAGAGCCAACTTGCATTTACGAATATAATGCAGCTTGCATCAAATAAATCAAGCAAGGGTATATCAAGGGTGATAACACAGCGTATATCACAAATGTTATTTACAATCAGCAACAACAGTGTCTTCTGAAATCGTGGCAGAATTATTTACTAAGTCATTGACTAAGTCCACATTTGAAGTATATTACTAAAAGAAACTATCTGAACTCCCATGATTACATGTGAAAGGTATAAGACTAAATTAATTGTCTGATTCCCATGATTGCATAACTGCAGAGGACTAAGAACTTGTCTAACTGCATTGGAATAAAGGAAGCGTCCCATTGTATTGGATTAAAGAAATTGTCAAAACTTCCATGACTGTATTGGACTAGAGAAATTGTCCAGCAGCGTCAGGGGGAGCATCTAGTGGTACGTTGTACTCTTTTTACCTTCACTGAGGTTACTTTTTCCCAATGGGTTTTGTTACTCAGCTAGGTTTTTAATGAGACAACTACAATACCAGAAGTGCAATCGAAAATTTGTTGATTATGAAGGAACAATAATCTCTTCTTCACTGAAAGTAATCAGGGGGAGACATGGTGGACTTGTAAGTCATCACCTATATTCACTTTCGAAAATCTCATGACTAATGAAATTGTCTAGAGACAACCCATAATGAAATCATGGGGAGATGCCGACATCAGGGGGAGGATCCAAGGATATGATGTCGACCTTTTTCCCTTCGATCGAGATTTGTTTTCCCACAGGATTTTGTTACTCGACAAGGTTTTTAACGAGACAACAACAACTACACTTGGCGTATATGTAGAATGCTGAAGACTTGAATTACTGAACTACATCAAGCGAAACAACTTTCAGAAAGAAGCGAGAGCGTTATTCAATATCAGCATTAGCAAAGGCGTACTTCTGGACTTATGGCGTTGTACTCTTTTCCCTTCGTTAAGGTTTGGTCCCACTGGGTTTTCCTTGTCAAGGATTTAACGAGGCAACATATGCGAGTCCAACTCTGTTCTAAGTTATCTTAATATTGTACTCTTTTTCCTTAGTTCAGGTTTTGTCCCTATGGGTTTTCCTGACAAGGTTTTAATGAGGCAACTGACTTAGACACAGTGGCCATCGACGAGAGAGCTACATTTCAAGAACTACATTTGAAGCTACAAGAGAAGTCACCGACCAACTCTAATAGAAAGAAGCTTACCAAGACTCAAGACGTTGTACTCTTTCTATTTTCAAGGTTTTGTCCCACCGGGTTTTTCCTTGTCAAGTTTTTGGTGAAGCAATTGATTTGGAATTTTACTTTTGAACCGCACAAGGGGGAGTGTTGTAGGGCTTTTGGCCCATGGATGTGCGGTCCAAGTAGAGACTTAGGGTTTCCCCTTTACTTGTATATAAAGGATACTACATCCATGTAATGATACATATCAATGAATAAGATATTCCCTTTCTCCATTTATTTTACTTCTTTATATATATATATCGGCCGCCTACGGCCGCCAAAACCGCCAACTTATTTTAGCCCCCCTATTTGGAATTTCTGGATCCGCCACTGACTCTGATCCATATTTTGTTGAGATTAAGATATCCAGGCATCTTGAGCATCATTGTAGATCAAGATTAAGAGGTGGTTGAAGAGAGTTAAAAACAGGGTATAATGGGCTTCCGGCTCCGGTCCGAAATAGAGTTGACTGATAGTCAGATGCCTTTGGTGTGACTTTTATCTTTCAACTCCAGAAAAGCACAACAACACATTTGTGTAAACCTAGCGTCATTAGGCCATACACAAAATCATTTAGCTGTACCAAAAATTTAAAGGAAGCTTGATAAAGTACTCCTATTTTGAAATATGCTAAAGAAAAATACCCTAACATTTTAAATAAAATCTAAAGTGACTCTTTGTTGACCGTTTTATCAATGTAGTTGTTTCCATCCGTTAGTGGGGGTTAAGTGTGAGGTGGCACTTGCAAAATGTCCAATTCACCCTTCAGATCCAACCACCACTTGAACCCCTACCCACCACCTAAATCCCTACCACCACCACCACATGAACCCTGAACCACCATTTAAACCCCCCACCATCTGAACCCCCTACAACCACAACTTGAACCCCACCACCACCACTTGAACCCACCACCACCACCTAAACCCTGAACCCCCACCCCCATGACCACCACCTTCGGTGGTGGTGTTGAGGGTTTGGGGGTATCTTGTAATTTAACAACCCATTTTGGCTTGTCAAACGAGTTTTGATTAACTTAGATGGAAAACGTAACGGAAATGGTACTTTAGAAAAATCAAAATTTTCGGGGTTACTTTTCTTTAGCATATGTCAAAATGAGGGTACTTTTTCAATTTTCTCAAATTTGAATCCATCCAAGGAGGCGGGATAGAGGGGGACTTAGGGGTCGGGTAAAATTTCAAAACTACCCTTTCACTATTCTGAAAACCAATCCACCACCTCCTCCATAACCACTACCGACACCACCACCACCACCGCCACCACTTCCTCTCTGAATAGTTGTTGCGCCTCCAAAACTGGTCATCAAAAAGTGTTTCTGTCTGTTGAGGGATGCGTCTTCTGTAACTCGT
>JAJJMA010158008.1:0-10253 GCA_023529015.1 Papaver nudicaule | reverse complement strand
ACGAACGTTGGTTTGGAAAGTCTTAGGTCACTAGTTCATTGGCTGATTGATCGCAATCTGTGTTGTTTGGCAAAACACTCTCAAGTCTCAATTGATGATTTCCACCCAGAATTTGATCACCGGGTCGTGCTAATTCCATACGAATCAGTACTGAGAAGCATGTACCCATCACTCCAACAATGGCGCCGAAGATGAAATAGAGAGTACCTATATCTTTATGGTTAGTGGAGAAGAGCCATCGATTCAGATTTGTCATAAAATAGAGATTGAATGATTCCCCCTAGACAGACACCTGTAGGAGTTGCGAAGAAGAAAACTGTCTTTTTTTGTTGAAAGAATAAGTTTTGTTGGTTGGTTTACCAACGGAAAGAATGGGAAAAGGATGAAGAAGAAGGAAGAAATGGCAACTGAACTTCGTCTTTGATTTTGTAACTCCTCTCTCGTTGAATGCTATTAATGAATTCCACGAAAGAAGATACTGATCTTTAACTTTTGATTATATTATGCTATTTTCTTTTCTTGGAGGTGGGGAAATAGCCAGCAGGAAAAGAGGAGTGGACTCATGCCTTAGCCACTTGGCTACAGTTCCGAGTGAAATAGATTTTCATTGACCAAGCCTTCTGGACGCCCCTCTCGCTATGCTCGAACTCCTCCTCTTGGCTGCTAATCAGTCATTCAATTCATTTAACGGAAAAAGAAAAATTGTACAGGTACATGGGCTTACCAAATGACTTCAGTAAGCTCCAAAAAAGAAAAATATTTACACAACTCTGATACAATTATTTTTCCGTATAATACACACTAATCACATTACAGATACTCATGAAATGGATAGATCCAATCTCAATTCAGTAAATAGATTGATAAGAATTGTCTAGGACATACTCAATGCTAAGCCAGAAAGAACCGCTTCTAACCCGGGAGCAAAGAAAAAAAGATCACTTGCTTCTCTACCCTCTCGTTTTTGCTTAGTTCCATTATCTGAAGGTAAGGCCTGAGAGGAAAACAAATGAAGACTTTCAGGGGGGTTACACGAGGGCTGGAATGACTAACTGTTTCAAGTTCGGCCGTAGGTCCGCGATATTTGCCACTTCTTCGATAGCAGAATTCTAAGATGGAAACTGAGCGCCCGCTCTTCTTTCGTGTGTAGAAAGCCAACTTAGAAGGGTAACCTCCAGATGCCGATAGAATGACTTTTAACCGCTGTTGATAAGCCTCAATCTTATTAACAAGAACGTTTCACTACGGCATGAATTGTTCGACGAATCCTGTCCTGCATAGCTGAACCACTCCGCCCTAGTCTGTCTACAAGAATGCTTCTTTTTCCCCTTCAAAATAGCCATGATTTTCTATTACCATTAATTGATCCCATCTTTCCTAGGCTCTTTCCGGATAAACTCGATCGAAGGGACTGAGTGACCAGTACAACCCTAGGTTGTTAAGGTGTTAAACAAGGTGTATGGCTCCTTTAGTGGCCATTCAGAGGAACAAGCTACCACGGAAATAGAGCTTTCTAGATCTAAGACAAATAAGGCTTTCGTAGAAAGGATGCTATCAGAACACAGTTCAAGGCGGACAGGAATAGAGTTGACTGCACTGTATCAACTGACGAAATAAAAAATCGTACGCCGTGGATGAATGCGCCTACCGTTGACAGCATGTCTAGGCTCCGCGACTAACGGTAGCTGGTACTCGATCCGGATCGATAAGTTGGAGTGCTTGTATGTAATATAATATGGATAAGAAAAAATATCCACTCGAGTTTTGTTTCGATAAACGAATTCATTGAATTTGAAATACAAAGAATGAGGACAGCAAGTTCTTGCTTCGGCATAAGACCAAGCATGGATTTGAACCAAGCGTGGACTAAACTCTTCCAGCTAACATGGATATCTGATCGCCCTTCTGTACGACGGCTCCCATCCGCCCAAAGAAGTTTGTTCTTTACTTGATCAAGCCGCGGAATGAATGTAATCCTGACTGCGAGCAAGATACTTAGTTTATTAAAGTGCGGGTAATCAAGCTAATGTAATTAGGAAGGCACTTCGGATCCAATCACCTCTATCTAACTCCCGGTCAAGCTGAGATATTGACATATCCGTTGTTTTGGGGTCCCGGTGGGGTAATCTGCTAATCCGTTTCTGGCTCCTTAACTTTTATTTATAACTCTTTTTAAAATCTCCTTTACAGGGACACGTCTACTCCAGTATAGTCTACTTCCCAATTCGTATTCGGATGATAGTAGTAATAAATTACCTTCTTACGGATCAGAACGACAGAGAAGCTCTCTTCAGTTCGTTGAAACAATTAATTCGGATTTACTGATCTTTCCATTTCTTGAAGAGGAAGGCGAGTCAATCTCTAACAACTTAATACCAATCTAGCTTATTGCCACACCATTGGCAGAAGCAGAAGAGCATGTCGGAGGCAACCATGCCGTTGTTGTTCCATACATTTGGGAGATACCTGCTTCAGGTTATGAAATGATTTATGCTTTTTTTAGTAGCTCGCTCAAACAGCCCAACCACCTTACCAGAGAGGAAACCAGGGCTTAGCTAGCCTAAGACAGATCTTCCGCGAAGAAGAAAAAGATAGTCGAGGGCAGGAGGATCAGGTTCCTGAAGGTAAACTTTGGCCTTATTTACTTTACTTGGCCAACCCGGGGGGCGAAGCAGCTCGATTGTTCAGCAGAACCGAAGTTCATTCAGTAAACTCATAAGAGAAGAAGTCTTCTTTTGTACGCTCGGTTCACTAGGTTCTATACCACTTCAACCTACAATCATAGTCAAAAACAGAGTTTGATCCTGGCTCAGAACGAACGCTAGCTATATGCTTAACACATGCAAGTCGAACGTTGTTTTCGGGGAGTTGGAAAAAGAAGGAAGATCAGCTCCTAGCTATCTCTTTAGCTGATGAGTTGAGAACAAAGTGGCGAACGGGTGCGTAACGCGTGGGAATCTGCCAAAGAGTTCGGGCTAAATCCTGAATCAAGCTAGAAAGCGCTCTTTGATGAGCCCGCGTAGTATTAGGTAGTTGGTCGAGTAAAGGCTGACCAAGCCGATGATGCTTAGCTGGTCTTTTCAGATGATCAGCCACACTGGGACTGAGACACGGCCCGGACTCCCACGGGGGGCAGCAGTGGGGAATCTTGGACAATGGGCGCAAGCCTGATCCAACAATATGGCGTGAGTGCAGAAGGGCAATTTCGCTTGTCAAGCTCTTTCGTCGAGTGCGCGATCATGACATGACTCGAGGAAGAAGCCCCGGCTAACTCCGTGCCAGCAGCCGCGGTAATACGGGGGGGGGCGAGTGTTCTTCAGAATGACTGGGCGTAAAGGGCACGTAGGCCGTTCATCGGGTTGAAAGTGAAAGTCGCCAAAAAGGGGCGGATTGCTTTTGAAACGCGCCCATCGGCTTCGCACCGGTTCCCTCGTTAGAGTCCTCATACGGGCCCACCCATGCATTCTTAAACTACGCAATAAAAACACTCTTTTCTTACCCATTCGAGTCTAGCCTTGCGCCAGTATAGGTTGGCTGAGGAGATCTATATCCGTGTGAAACTGGTGGATCAGACGAATGCGACCCGCAAAGCGTTAGCGGCAGGCTTAGCTTAGAGCCCGATAAAGAGATGAAAAGTAGAGCGCACTCAAAGACAGAGCACGGAACTACTTAAGCGTTTAGCTGTGTACACCATCTTAAAAGCATGGGGTCGAGTTGAGGTCGACAGGGAGAAAGACCATGCGGTTAGCTTCCCTTCTTTCGTCGCATAACGCGCGCGGGTCCGGGTAGAGAGTGTCAATATATATATATATATGAACTGATCTCATCAACAGAGCCGTAGACTTAATTGGCTTATATCTATGATCGCGGCTTTCTCATGTCTGATAGGTTAACTAGCCCATTGACCGGAATCGAACCTATAACTGATGGACCAAGAAAAGACGATCATGTTCCGCAGTGCGAGGTATGGGTTCAAAAATAGGGTCTACCAATCTTTATGCAGTATAACGCAGCGCTATAGCTTCTGTTTAGAGAAAGGTTTCTTACTACCCATCCCTAAAAAAAAAGCTTTTTGTTCTCAACAAGTTCATATTACCGTTCATGGACCAAAACAACCAAAAAGATATGTGTTGCATTTTGAGAATACTGTAGAGGCTGAGGCTGAGCCTGAATCTGATGAACTAGCTCTGGCTCTCGTTTAATGAAAGGAGTGGTTTATAAAGACTCAAAAAAGGGGTATTTACTTTTCGTTTTAGTCGAATCTCTAAAGATCCAGCAAAGTTTAGCCGAATGCGCCTAGAAGTGAATAAAGAAGACAAGGGCCTCTTTCCTGCTACTTTACTCCGCTGGATATTTTGAAGCAAAGCATGCTCTAAAGTTCTTCAACTGAAATTGTGTTGCTAGAATTGATTCAATCTAGAAATGACATATATAATAGAAATGACATATCTAAAGGTAAAGGTCTTGGCAGAATCTTAGTAAGAAAGTGACCCCATCTCGATTATGACATCTTATACCTTATGTACTTCGCTATCCCTATGCCCAGAGAAAGAGGCCTTTCTCTTCCCATCACCGGAGGAAACTCGCCCACGAAGTTAACTGAAAGGCGAGACATCAAGAGATGTCATGATGCGCCCATTCCCATGGCCATTCCTTTAATACTTCTGGCTTTCGGGAGTCTCTTTGTAGGATACTTGGCCAAAGTGTGACCCATTAGCCCATAAGTCAGTACTGTGACGAAGCGGCTCTTGCTCACCCGACACGATCGTACGAGGTCACAATTCACCCAGATCATCCACGGTGAACAAGAATTGAGGATCGGATGCGGGCGAAATTCCCGCCAATGGCTGAGATGTTCAGTCGACTCCCTTCCTTGTGGGACAAGAAAGAAAGTCAGTTCCCCCCTCTCCTTTGCAGTCGAGTCTCTTTGAGCCTTCTTTGTACGACAAGAAAGTCCCGTCCGGGCCTCACATGTAGGACATATGAGTTCTTTCAGACCTTCCTTGTGGGACAAGAAAGTTAGTGTGGGGTACGAGTGAGCAGAAAAGGGAGGAGGAAAGAGGTGTCGCTCTACTACGTCCTCTGGTCCGATACGTACTATCTGTCCTGTATTGGATTCTCTTGTCCTTTCTACTGAAGGGCGCCGGCACTATAGATTGGGTCGGCTTCTTGGAAACCTTCTCCCATTCGTATGGAGTAGTCTTGTGTTTCGGCAGCCATGAGATGGTGGTATCCAGCAGCAGCTGGAAAGAATCTTCTTTTGAGCTGCAGGTTCTAGAAGAACCATTTCCAGAGGAGATGGTATCTGACAGCTGGAAAGAATCTTCTTTTGAGCTGCAGGTTCTAGAAGAACCATTTCCAGACCCTACCTCCGATCTATTTCAGGGGATACGGGAGCTGGAAAGCCGCCAAGCCCATGGCTTGCCTAATCAGCTAGAAGCCGGCGGCTACGAAGCTGAGGTGCGCAGCACTTTAGCAGAAGCAGTTGATCCTGTGCATCATTCGAGGATTATCCAGATCGAGCTCTTAGAGCTCGATCTTATGTTTCTCAAATGCGATCTGCAAGAAGCACTCTTCGATAGGGTGTTGGCAGAGCCGGAAATAGATGCTATGATTGATGGGTCACCCTTCTTAGGAAACATTCGCCAAGAGGCCTATGATTTCCTGGAAACTCAGGTGGCCCACGTCAATGAATTACCCCAACAGCGAAATCTCTTGGAGGCGTTCAAAGCGGATTTGGCGGCACGGGGTCCCCAGTTCGATATCTATCGGAGCTTCCGGGCACACTTCACCGACCAAGACTTCAGGCGCGTGGTCGGCCTGCCAGACTTGTGAGGCAGGGTGATTAATTCACCATTTCGAGCCTTATACAGAAGGTTTTTCCGTACCAGCTCCTTCTACCTATACCGCAGTTGAAGCACCTAAAGGAGAATTTGGTGTCTTTCTGGTCAGTAATGGAAGCAATCGTCCCTACCGTTGTAAAATAAGAGCACCTGGTTTTGCCCATTCACAAGGACTCGATTCTATGTCCAAACATCACATGCCAGCAGATGTGGTCACCATCATAGGTACTCAAGATATTGTGTCTGGAGAGTAGCTTCGACCAACCACACCACCGGTCAATTCCTGGGGCCAGCCCTTACTCTACCATTATTATAGGGGTCTGGGGTTCGAGACAAAGAAAGATCAAGGCAGCATATCAGTTTTTCCTATATACTTCACTGGGATCTGTTTTTATGCTATTAGCTATTCCGTTGATTCTTCTCCAAACAGGAACCACCGATTTACAAATCTCATTAACCACAGAATTTAGTGAGCGGCGCCAAATCTTTCTATGGATTGCTTCTTTCGCCTCTTTCGCCGTCAAAGTGCCCCCTTCCCAACAAGTCTTGCACATACCTGCCGTTCGCCCGTGTAGCACGCCCGGGAGATCGATTGCTTGCCCACGATAGGCTTATTGCGAGCCAAAAACCAAAGAGTAACCGGCCAAAACCGGAAAACTGCTTTCAATGGCAGCAAGAAAAGGGATGCGCGTGCTAACGCGCAACGCTAGGAGCCCTTGCTTGTTCGGGTTCACTCATCAGGCTCTCTCTTTACCAGCATCTCTTCTGTTTAGGAGGATTCCCCAGATACCCAAGATAAAGAGGATCATGGAAAAGGAAAAGTACTTCATAGGATCCATGACTCGGGATGCCTTGCTACGGATCTTGGTCCCCCGCTGTGAAACCAGTTCGTTACGTAGTTTGAGAATCCTGCTGATCCCTAGAAACCCATTGGAATCATTAGTTATGGCAATATAAAAAGTAAAGAGGAGAAGGCATGACCAGAAGAATTGTGTGAAATATGTAAATTGATCCAATTGAGGCATGATGGATAAAGATTGAATGATTCCCCCTAGACAGACATCTGTAGGAGTTGCGAAGAAGTTTTCTTGGACCAAGAAAAGGGAGTAATATCTAACAAGTCGAAAAAGGGCTGGAGGAACCGGTCCATGACTTTACATCTCCAGATTGACCAGGTTCAGAGCAGATAACTCTGGAAATTTACTTCATAGAAGGTAGACCTCTCTGATTCAGGCTCTTCTTGACTTGGTGGAACGACAGTGCTAGAGTGCCAGTACACACTCTAATTTCAAGATTGAAAAATTGACCAGCTATTAGACAGCTTCAGAAAGAGTTTATTCTATTTCAGCCACGAAGATAGTGGCCACAGTTGTTTTTTTTACAAGCAACTCAGTGGACTCAAAAAAAGTCTGCTCTACATAAGTACGGGACAAACAAAATCTTTTAATATAAAAAACAAATGACTTTAAATACAACAAAGCCAAATAGTTTACTAGCTTTCTTACAAGCTTCAGTTTGCAGAAATGCATTGACTAAATTGGAGGCAAGGGATAACAATCGGAAGAGAGACAGAATGAAAAGTCTCTCTCGGTTTGCCCGTTATCCTAAAAGAAATTTAGAATGTCAACCCGACACTCTCTTTCCTAACTTTTGAGCTTTGAGATGCCTTATCCTTAGCAAGTTTGCTACCAAGACTTTCTCTTGACTTAGTGCGATGAGCGGGAGTCGAAAGTAGTGCCGAAGAACTTTTATTTCATAGTATTTTCTTCTTTCTACCTTAACGAAATGGACAACAAAGATGGAAAAATGGGACCTTGGTAGGATTCCTGTCTTTTAGGTTCTTTCTATAGCTATGAATTTATGAATCCGTCCGTTGGTTAGAGTACCAGGAGCAAGCCTTTTAAAAAGTGAAGCATGCAGTAGCGAAAGCGCGATTACGCATTTTGGGAAGACAGCGAGACTTGTAGTTTGTCATCATGAGTAAAGAAAGGGCTAGCCATTCATTAGAAAAGGTAGGTTTGCCAATCTCTGTTCCTAAGCGAACAGTTCCCTCCTCGCCTTCGTAGTTGAATTCCTGCTTCTAACTTTTGATTAAGATGGGACACCAAAATAATTGATTGTTGAGCCGTATGAGGTAGGAAACTCTCAAGTACGGTTCTAAGGGAAGGAATCGACCCACCTATTCCGACCGAGGAGAACAGGCCATTCGGCAGGGAGATTCTGAAATTGCGGAAGCTTGGTCCGATCAAGCTGCTGAGTATTGGAAACAAGCTATAGCGCTGACTCCAGGTAATTATATTGAAGCGCATAATTGGTTGAAGATCACGCGGCGGTTTGAATAAGAATACTCTTTTTATCCGTCAGTAAAATAAAATAGATCTTGCCTCTGGGAAGAGCTAATCAAGGAATTTCATTGTATCCCTTCTAAGATTGTTCTGTTCTATTTCGTCTAGTACCTCGTAGGCATAAACGATACGCGACTACAGTACATCATACATCCCTTTTTGCTATTCAAACTAAAAAAGCCTTTGAGGTAATTCCTAAATCAAGATTGCATCCACGCTTAGCCATAGTGTCAGCAGCGAAGTTTCTTTCTCTATAAGCGTGTTCAAAACGAATAGAGTCATATGAAGCACACGCTGCCAACCATCTTTGCAGTCTCAGCATGAAGCGCCTCTCATCACCCTAGATTTTCTAGGGCGTTTGGGGCGGGAGAATTCTCCGCCCATTCCAACACCACCGACACCAGCCGGTGTTCCTCCCACGATGTCTGATCTCACTGTGGGCCCATCAGCCGGTGTTCCTCCCACGATGTCTGATCTCACTGCGGGCCCATCAGCCGGTGTTCCTCCCACGATGTCTGATCTCACTGCGGGCCCATCAGCCGGTGTTCCTCCCACGATGTCTGATATCACTGCGGGCCCATCAGCCCACGTACCGCAAGAGCACAGCCTTCTCAGACAGCTGAATACCGCAGCATGGGAACTGTATCATGGCAGAGAGCTCTTAGCTGACCAAGAAGCATGGATCGAACAGGATAAGGCCCGGGAAAGTTTACGTCAAGTGCAGGCCGCACTTGACCAAGCTGAAATGGCACGCATTTATGATGAAATTCCTGTTTTAGAGGAACAGGAAAGGCAATTAGAAGCCGCCAACCGTAATTTACGTCGACGGTTGCAAGGCTATGAAGATTGAGAGTTGATCAGTAAAGCAGCAATTCTCTTTATTTGTGTAGATTACTAGAAGATGAAGAAAGTGACTCTATTTTTCGATTAAATCATTACCCTCCATGTCCTAATCATACTAGAGATATGGTAGGATTTGGAGAACATACAGACCCTCAAGTAATATCAGTGTTAAGATCAAACAACATTACTGGCCTTCAAATTGTTGATAAAGATGGGTCCTGGATTCCCGAATGGGAGAAGGTTTCCAAGAAGCCAACCCAATCTATAGTGCCGGCGCCCTTCAGTAGAAAGGACAAGAGAATCCAATACAGGACAGATAGTACGTATCGGACGACAGAAACCAAACAATCTCAGCCACAACAAGAAGGCAAACGTGACAACAATTCATCAGATGCTCAATGGTTCCTCAGGTTTGGTGAAGTGATTTCTAAGAACAGTCTCTAATTTCAACGTACGTACATTATTATACAAAGTAAAAAAAAATATTAACTACAGAATCTGTGCGAGAACCCAAATTTTGTTGTAAGTGGGTTGTTTTCTCAACAGATGGGAGAATTCCTACAATTCTTGGACAGATCAGATCGAGAAGACTTCTTTTTTCGATCGCCGAATGCCCGGACAACCGCATATACACTATAGGATTCAATCATGTCCAAAGCAAGTGAAGAAAACTTCCATCGTCTCCTGAGTATCCCACTTAGGACTCGTCTACCCGGTTCTACAATCTGTTACACGATAAACAGTCGCGCCCGATGTCCGAACTTATCACCGCTTTGACTCTCGATCTAATCTTTCTCTGCTCTGGATGAAGAGGCCCTATATTTGCGAACTACGGGCAAGAAAGCTATACTCTACCGAGAGCCAAAAGTGGACGGTAGAGCTTGTGTTCTATTTGTTTATATAGTGACTCTAACTAACTGAAAGTTACCAGATGATCCAAAGATCTACCTCCGGTCAGGTTGTTTACTTACTTGTTTGTCACGAAGAATGGAATGAGCACCGTCGCTAACGCGCATCCCTTTTCTTGGAGGGAGGGGAGAAATCCATAGTTCTCCAGAACCGGGCGTCGACCATCTATCCTTGGTCAGCATCTGATGAATAAGTGAAAGAGCATCTTCCCGCTTAAGCTAATTAGAAGATTCCTGGCACATAGGGCCAATTGTGACCCTCGCTTTCTTTTGCTTCCTTACTTTTGTTCGCATGCAATAAGTCTCCTGGTCCT
>JAJJMA010157995.1:0-11330 GCA_023529015.1 Papaver nudicaule | reverse complement strand
TTTCTGTGTACTTTGGTTGTTTGTTTTAATTCAATTGACATGCCTCCGATCCTTCCCTTTGGCGGGTGTTAATTTCGTTGCAAGTGCGAGTGTGAGTGTAGAAAATGCATTCTACGAATAAAAGCATCCTAGAGGTGAGGATGCATAAGAAAACTATCAGTGAGAAGTACAGAATCATCAGCAAAAGTTTTAGGTTTATCGCCAAACATAGGAGATTAGCGGGTGGAACGCCAAGGATCACATCAGCGGATATCGTGAGAAGAATGGAAGGCGAACTATGATCAGCGAGTAAAGGACACGTCACCGACATGATGCTGAGAGGTAGTTGAGAATTAATTAGAAATCAGAATGATCAGGTTGTCAGTGTTGACTCGTTGACTCAGTGGACATCGCGTCAGCGTCCTTATCCATAAGAAGATCAGCCCGCTGAAGTTAGAAGATTAGAAAGTAAGGTCGCTGAACCTACTTATCGGCGATAGAGGACAATAATTAATTAGTGTTGGAGTGATGTGGCGCCAAGCTAAGACCATTGTAACTTAGCCTCACCTAGGAAAAGATACACCATAGAGGAATTCTAGCATAGGATTCCCATTAAGGGTACCTTAGTAACTTCGCCTAATTATGTCTCATATAAAAAGCAATGTAACCCTAAAAGAAAGGGATGGTCTCAATTACTTTCTCTCTCTACCCCATCTTCTCCTCTACTCCTCCCTTCTACTCAAGAACATGAAGAACAAATCTAGCTCTTATAGAAATCCTTGTAATAATATTAATCTATCAATAATAATTCATTGTCTCTTATATTTTAGTTGGTGTATGAGCAAAACTAGATTGTAGATGAAGAAATCATTGGTGTATTGGTAAAATTTATCCTTTGGGGATTTTACCAATTACATTTTGGTGCTAGAAGAGGTTTGAATCATGTGTTAGAAGCTCATCAGTGAAAAAACAACGATTTCAACAACAAATCTCATCAAATCCATCGGATTCAGTAGGATTCATTACAATCAGGGGCATTTTGGTCAAAGGCAGATAAATATGGAAGAAAGAGGTTTGGAGTTTGGAGTTTTCAGAGTCTCAGTAGCACAGATCGAGTGAAAGAAAGAGGTGGAAATATGGAAGCAGATTTAGAAAAAGTTTCCAGCAGGATTTGAAGCCAGGGGGATCATCATCAAAAACAGGATAAATATTCTTTCATCTCTTTAATCTTGTCTTTGAAATCTCAGATCTGATTTTCGTCAAAGAAGCATCAAGTTTCTGAGAAAAGTTTGGGGTTCTTGAGTTTCAGCAGCTTAGATCGACCAGGAAAAGCAAAGAAGCAGAGCAAATCAGATCCGAAAAATCTCTTGTGTGAATGAAAATCGAAAGAAACAGCATCAACCTTCTTTCTATCTCTCGTACCTTGTTATTTACATTTAGATCCATAAGTTTCAGAACATAAATCTTGAAAACAAAATTTTACAAAACTAGGGCTTGTTCTTAAGCAAAGTTCTGATTTTCTTTAAAACTATTGAACTAAAATGATTCCAATGGTAGATTTGCAATCAGTAACTCATATTTCATAAACCCATTCAAGTAATTGCAAAAATACTGAGTATTAAAACTTTTGCTGGATTGGGGGGATTTCTACTTTGAAATGCATCTGATTAAATCATGATGGCATCTACTAATTGATTCGAATTTTGGGGAATTTTTCTTTTTTCTTCACTGACTTCTCGGTAACTCACCAGTTGAGTATGTCTTATGTAGTGATGTTCAAGAATAGCTGGGAACGATTAAGGCATGAGTATTAGCTACAGAATGGGAGAACAAACAGAGTCATCCTTCTTCATCAAACAAAATATTGAACGAGATTTCATTATAGCAGAGTTGCTTTGCTGGTCAAACATTTTTCATAACTTCGCCGCATGGATAAGTTGAGAGTGGGAGTCTCAGAGCCGCTATCTTTGGTGGTCATCTAGGCTTCGCCAATCTCCCTCAGATTCAACAGGGGAAACTTCCTTATCCTTTATTACTCATATTTTAGATCACCTTATTTCCCTTATAGTCACCATATCATACCTTGCTTTGTAATGAATTTTTATATAGATTCTGAACCAGCAGATCTCACTCTTCAAACCCATTCAAGATTTTGTGAAGATGTCAACATTTTCATCTGATCCAGGGTTTACCCTTCATTCGTTGTTCATACAGATACATAATTTGATTTATGCTTACTTACTTAATTGATGTGTTCTTGCAGCAACATCCAATCGAAATTATTTTGGTACTCGTATCAGCGGGATATCCAACACAACCGCCAATACATGAGTGACATTCAACACAACCGCCTCAGCGACCTCTATGAAAACAGTGAGAAGATGTCATAGCAACATTGTCGGTTGGCAGAAAATATCAGTACCAAACTAATGAAAAGTGGTGGAATAATACCTCACCAAATTACTGGAGCAAATTAATCTCACCGAAACAGTTCAATTTCACCAGTCCACTTCGCCGGTAACAGGAATACTTTCCTGGGGAGTAATCTTGGAGTGGTGCCAAACTCATCTTGCTGATACAGAAATTCAAGAGCAGCGACAAAATTTGTAGCCAGCCCAACCTCGCCGAACGACCAGTTGGGAGCACAATAACACAGGGAGAATCTCTAAACTTGATGCCTTCATTGCTTGCGAAACTCTGCCTTTCTTAATCCCGAGAACAAGTTGTTTGTTTTAATTCATTTGCTTTCTTTTTGCAGCTAAATTAAGCTAAAATTGACTAATTTATTACAAGCATTTGATTGATGATTTCGCCTATAAAATTCTGTCAAACACCAGCAATCAGTTTCAATCGCCATAGTTACCGCGAACCATTTTCGCCGACATAAGGTGCATACATTAATATTGGAGTCAGGGACAAACTTATTCTTCCAACAAAGTTAATCGGCCACAACTAGTCGGCTTGACAAAGTTGCTTATTCTATTTCTTATCAACAACTTGGCGAAGACAGCTAGCCCAAAGCACCATCTCAATTAGAAATAACACAAAAGGGAAGAATCTCTTAACCTTACACTATTGATTCCTTTTAAAAAAACTTTTCTTGCCGCCAGGGGTAATCTGATGTCAATAAACTTTTGTCGTATGATTCAAAAATATTGATATTTTGCTGATGCTTTGAATCTCATTCATGATTATTCGCTGATTCGATGTAGCAACACTACGCCAAATCGCCCCTTGTGCAACGGATATAACCGTTGCACAGATTTTGTGCCACGCTTATTTCCGTTTCAAAAGTGGCGTTGCACATGTGCGCAACGGATTGTGCAACGGATATATCCGTTGCACAAATTGTTTTCATCCGTTGCACAGAGCTAATTTGTGCCACGGATATTTCCTTTTGAGCAACGCATATATCCGTTGCAAAATTTTTAATAGAAATTAAAAAAAAAATAATATTGGAAAATCAGAATTTATTTTTATTCTTGAGAATTCCTGTATTACAAATTACATCAGCCAATTACACAAACTCCTATTCGTAAATTTGACCTAGAATCTTAACTTAGAAATCCTATGGATGTATATGTACAAGCATCCTTGTTAGACAATTAGGAAAAGAGCTTAACAAAAAAAGATCAAGCAACATACATGTCCTGCATAATAATGCTCGGATTTGAAGGTCTCTGTTAACCTGAATAGTTTGCTTCAAGTCCACCGTTGTAACTGCAAGTAGCACAACCAAAGGCCAATGAAGGAAGGAGGCAAAAACACTCCTGGTAACTGAAAATATGTGTTACCTGGTCACTAAGTCTTTCAGCAAGATCATCACTGTCACCAAACCAGGTAAAGAAGCTGGCTCGCATGGAAGAACTACAGCCATCAAATGAACTTATATACTACCTCAACAAATGCTTGCCTGCATATGCAAAAGAATGCACTATTAACAATCTGATGTTGCAGGTCATGAACTACAGGAAATGTGAAAACTGGTTGTGTCAATACGACCCACTGATTACATAGACATTCTGATAAAGATTGTACTAGAGCTCTGAAGTTTTAATAAGAAACACATATAAGAGCAAAATGATTAATCACTTCTCTACTAACATTCAATAGGATGGCAATGCGATAAAGTGGATGATACACCTCTCATATGTAATATATATTGAAGTCAGTACAAAAAACATGTTGAACTAAGCTGAGAACAAAAATTCACTGTATTCTAAAGAGAAAATTGTTAAACTATGGGAGGAGGATAGCTCACGCACAACGATTAACCAGAGGTTAGGTATGCTTCTAAAGCGCTCATCTAAACTGCATTTTCTAAGACATTGCGCAATTCCATCTCATCCTCTAGCTCCTGTTGCAGTTTCTCAACCTACACCAAAACCTTGTACCTTGTACAAAGAAGAACAGGAGAACAGTAAAATTATAAGGAAGTAAACTTACCTCCCGTTGAAGCTGCATTCTGTGAGGATTGACCTCAATCTTAAGAAACGCTCCAAGACTTTTAACCTCTCCACCAGAGGCGCTCGCCTGATTATTCATTAATGAGATGGATTAACCTCAAATTAGATTATTGAAGTATATAAGATAAAGCTAATAAGATAGTTGGGGAATAGATGAAAGAGAAAAAAAGTGATCAGTCAATACAAAATTCCAAACAATATATTAAGTAAGGCAGTGGTAAAGAAGGAAGCAGACCTTTCCAGTAAGACTTGGACCGAGACAATGTGAGGTTGCACCTTGGACTCCACGACCAGTACTTGGAACAAAAGCCTGAGAACAAAAAAGAATTATGTAATACAATGCTAGCTCTTACTGAATTGGTACTCAGCAACATTTCAGTGACAGGGGCACTGGAAATACAATGCTAGCACATAGCGGCTCTCAGCAGATACTCTAGTTTTCAATGTATAAGCCAACAATATATTATGAGTACTTGGAGCACCTAACCTTGAACTTAACCTCATCTGTGCTCTTCTTGATCCTCACTGAACGTGCATCCTTTCTTCTCGTTGTGAGAAGGAAATCCTTAATCTCATTGATTTGCTTAGTCAAATGAATATCTATGGCAGAGACCCCCAAGCTTCAGCAACCAAATCCAACTGCTGATGTTGTACTTTTCTGGATCCAGTAGACTGCAATTACGAACTATTCACAATCAGTAAGCAAAACACACAACACAACTTAGACAATGCAGATGAAAAGGAAGTGGTACTCTGCGTAAATGTAAATCAAATTTAAACCCATGAAGAAAGTCAGCAGATTCACAAACAACAAAACTGAGATAAACACTTGTATAGAATTTTGTCTTAGAGTTACATATAAATACCACGCGACAAAAGCTTCATATATGCAGTGGTCACCTCCAACTGTGCTTCTGGACAATCAGGCCATACTTCTTCTATCATCGTCCATATGTTTACCAGCTATCGACGGAAAACAAGATATTGAATCAGCAAAATGTAAACATCTTGATTTCGCTTACCTCAATGAGACTGCAGCAACATAATATTTACTTAAAAACACCCAGATTCACTAAAAGATTTCTAACAACCACTGATTATACAATATACAATGTTGAACCGCTGTTTGCATACACACCCAATTTTAGGAGTTTCAACCGACTAATCATAATAGCAATACGAACCATTCTTTCCTTGCATCGCCAGCTCTTGTTGTGTCTCCTCTTTGGAAGCCCTATATCAGTTCTACAACACAACTTATTACCCAATTCCATTAACATCAAACTAAGCCAAAATTGATTAACCCACTCATAAAATTTCAAATTTTTTCTATGGTAACTGAAGTCATAATGTATATTTGATCTAACAATACTGAATTGACAGTATAAATTTACATCAAATGTTAAATTCAAAGCCCTAATTAACTGAAAATTAGAAAATCTACATCAACTGAATTTGAAGCCTTAAAGCCCTACTTGACTGAAAATTAGAAAAACTAAATCAATTGAATTTGAAGCACTAACAATACTGAATTTACAGTAGCAATTCTAAACACCCATTACTGATTAACAAAGATAATAGCAGAAATTGAAAAACCCACTTCATAACTTAAGATTTTAAGATAGCAGAAATTGAAAACCCTAATTCCAAAACCTAAAATCAAAATCAAACAATACCAATATCAAAATTAAACAAAACCCACAACTATAATACTAAATCAAACGAAAACCCTAATTAAGGAAATCTTAACAAAAAGGCGAGAAATCAAAAATTGGAAGTAGGGTTTTGTTTTTATACCTCGGCAGCGAGATACTCAAGAACAACAGCGAGATACTCAAGAACAGCAGAACCAAGACGTTGAGCATATCGACCTTTCTTCAAGAACTCGTAATTGTAAAAATCAGGAACCCTAATCGGGAAACGCAAGGAAATGAGATATGAGAAACCCTAATCGAGAAACACAAGGAAATCAGAAATCAGAAACCTTAATCGAGAGAAGAATGGAATCAAATGGGAGATTGATTTTCTTCTGCTGTTGCGGGGAAATGAGAAGTTTAATCTCTGTTTTCAGAGAAGGAGAAGAAGAAGAAAGAAAACCCGCAGAGAAGGAGAAGCGTAAAATGAGAAGAAAAAGAAGAAAAATAGATTAAATGGAAAAAACAAATTTTATAGACGTTTATACCCTCGCTCAAATAACTAAACCCCCCGCGTTTGTCCCTGTTTTATTATTTCTTTTGTTTACACTTACATGTGCCACGGATATACCATTTTTTGCAACGGATTTTGTTGTGCAACGGCTATATCCGTTGCACATGAAAAAATCAAAACGTTGCACAATGCAGGATCTGGCGTAGTGCAATGCTGTGCAATCTCGGATACAAGGAACCTTGGCGTAGCATACAGTCAGTTCAGCATCACCGTCTCGCCCAATACATAAAGCCAACTTGCCAATTCAGTGTTGCTGAAGTAACTCTAGAAAGGGAAGAATTTCTGAACTCTTGGTTATTTTTATTCCTTTTATTTTTCACTTTGTATGTCGTTCAGTAATATGCTCTTGATTAATTTCTGAGATTTGCTCTTACGCACACTGCATTGGTAATGTAGTTAGTCACATATAAACTCCATTTCTTTTCAAGGATGGGCGATACTCTTCACCCGCTTGTTATAATATGTGTCAGCTCTTTTCTCTTAGCTAATCACCAAACGAACTTGATTGCTTGCAGTGGTATTCAAATGAAATTTCTCTTGTATTCGTATCGGCGATGGAATGTTCAATTCTAGAGTTCCATTTCGGGGAGGGAATAACACCTATAGGAGAACCAACTCGTCGCAACAGAGCCATTCTTGCCACTCCAAACTGCACATAAAAGCTGGCTGATACTTCATCAACTTAAGCCAAGATCGATCGACGAATCACAAGCGGTTAATGATCTCATCTACTTATAGAAGCACAAAACATTTGCAAATTTTAATGCTAGAGACTAGAGTCTCATTTCGGAGATGGAATAGCTGAATTGGAATAGCTGAAATGGTTCTTTGCCGGTAACAGGAATACGCAATGAAAGGGAAGCTTCTTACTCTCTTCTTTCTAATTTTGATGTTTGCATGGTGCTAGTCGCCGAGCTTATTATTACAAACTGTACATTGCTAGCAGAGAGAATTCCTATCTAGATTTTGTGAACGTCTACAAATGTTATGCCACTGATGAGCTGTCAAATGCCAAGTTAGAAAGCTAAACGCAAAGAGAAAAACTATGTTCTCTAAATGATTATGTCGGCGATGTCTGCTTACGGTACACAAGCCAAGTTCGCTCAAATCTCAGCAGCATACTTTGATGAATTCACCTTCATCTAAGACCATCAAAGTAATAAAGGGGCGTACAACACAGAGGGGAGATTTCTGAACCTTATACCATTAGCGTCTATGAATTTTCTTGCTATAATGATTAATTTAGCACAAGTACTTGATAGTTTTGTTTGTCGTCATTAGGCCACATCTCTCTACTGGTAGTTGAAATGCAAATATATGTATGGTTTTTAATGTTTTCTTTTAGCTAATACGTATCCAGGAACGTCGGCGACATCAACATGAGAAAACTTCACATGTTAAAGATGGAAGCTTACATGTTTAATTTAATACGTTATCATTCTTAGTAGCACAATATTTCTAATTTGTTGTTTGGAGTTAAGGCATTATAGCATGTCATTTAGTAGTCTACATTTCTTTAATATTCTACATTTCTGACTTATTATTGAAAATCCTAGGTACTTAATAAGCTATACGGCGAAATGTGAGCGGAAACCCGGGAATCGCTGAACTTCTTTCGCCGACTCAAACAAAATGATAAGCATCTCCTACCATTTAAATTCCATCTTTCTCAAATATGAATCAGATTTCAAAGTAAGAATTTTTGATGTCGTCGGTCACTATATCTTAGCATTTTGTTATACCATATTCCAATCAAGGTTATGTTCGGCGATTTCGCCTCTCGTATATTAACGAAACTTAATAGACATATTGATAGTATTTATCACTGCGCCCTACAATTCTTTAGCTTAAAGAGTATGATAGGAAATGAAGGAGTGATAAACATGTCTTGTTAACTACACACTAGTTCATTATAAAACTATTTAAGCGAAGGAAGATCAACGATGTGAGGACATAGCGACTGCATAATCTCACATCTCCAAAATGGCACCCTGCTGCTAAAGTTTAAGATGCAACATTCCTTGAAATCCGCTGAAATCAAACCAAATGATTACATATGGCTGTGACGCGCAGTGTAATGTAACCATGATTATACTTAGGAATCCACCTTGCTCAACCCAAGAGCGTAGCTGGGGCAGATTTAAAATCAACTTTGAATTTCTTAATTATTTGAATATTATATCATCATCGCTAACCCAAGGGGAAAAATTGTCACTCCACTATATTCTTGATATATTTTTGTCTTTGAACGCAGATAAGAAAGTCAGTAGTTCGCCTTCACGATAAAGCACACAAATGAAAAAGCACCAAAAAAATAAGCCAATGAGCTTCGCCGACTATATGAGCTAATCAGTGAAAAAGCGTCGAATGAATAAGCCAATGAGCTTCGCCGACTATATGAGCTAATCAATGAAAAGCGCCAAACGAATAAGCCAATGAGCTTCGCCGACTATATGAGCTAATTGTTCCTGACCAAAAAGGTCTTATTGAGGCAAAATTGCTAAATATCTTCCCTTGTTACTCATGGTGCTTCCCCTTCAATACATGCCGTCCCAGCGACTCCCATCACCCCGATGACTCTTGGTGCTCCAACCAACACCTCTAGCAAGAACCCTTCCTCCACAGTTAAGGTCAACGCTACTACTGAAAAGGGGAAGGGAGTGTTAGAAGCATTAACCATGGATGAGTTTGCCAGACGACAAGACGTCCTCACAGAAGGTCAACACAAGATGTTCGACGCTCAACTAGGGATCCTGGCTTGTCTCAAGACCCTAACCTCGAAGCTGTCAAGTTCACCAGTCAGGGAAACCTCTGAGGCTGCTAATACTGGTACCCACTCAGCCGTCATCCACATCTGAGATGACGAAACACCTCATGTTCCAGAAGAATCTCGCCAAAGAGAAGGACAACCATCCCGCTACGTCACGGCAGACGACCTGGATTGGCTACTACGAAATCGGGAAAGAGAGGTGGCGCTACCTGTCCACCAACACCGACCACCGTACCCGTATGAAGTGCAGAGAGATGCTCTCCCCAAAGGGTACGTCTCTCCCATGTTCTCCTTGTATGACGGAACTGGAAATGCTCGTGAACATGTCTCACGATTTTTGGAGTCATTGGGAGAACACGAATACAATCACGTATTAAGACTCAAAGAATTCTCAAAATCTCTCACTGGGAGAGCCTACACCTGGTATAATAACCTCGCTCCAAACAACATTGGTACATGGGGCGAGATGGTGAACGCGTTCTACCGCAAATACTTCTTCGTGTCTGAGCAGATAACGCTATCAGACCTCGGTAGAATGTTCCAGAGACCGAGTGAACATCCAAACGACTACGTCAAAAGATTCAGAATCCGAGCCCTTGACTGCCATGATCCGAACATCACGGAACAACAGCTGGTAGAACTCTGCATCAACGGAATGATTCCCATCTACCGAGCCCTCTTGGAGAACCTCCGCTTCCAGACCTTCTCCGAACTTCATGATGCTGCAAAGAGATCTGCCACCACTGCACCTGCCCTACTAGAAAGACCTAAACCGTTGAGGAACGAAGAAACCCGCACCACTCGTGGTGACAGAAGGTTAATCAACAAGCAGTATAATAGCAGTCTACCATCTATGGGCGCTATCAGCGAAGGAGGGAAAAGGAAGAGCCCTGTCACAGAGGTAATACATCTGAAACGCACTAATTCGGCTCCAGGAACCCCAAATAAGAACGCGAACCAAGGGGGGCCACAACAACCGGAGATACGGAGGCAAAAGGCTAGACCATAGATACCTGATTACCCGTTCCCCATGGAGGAGGTATTAGAATTATTAGACACTTGGATCCAGAGCGGGGCGATCGAACTCCCTCCAGTATGACAACCTCCTACAGCCGAGGAAGTAGAAAGTCCAAGATATTGTCGCTACCACCGGGTCACTACCTTAAGCGAATCTTCCAAGCCAAAGTGGAATCCGGAGAGTTACACCTGGGAAACGAAGGTGTATACCAAGACCCTTTGCCAGTTCGAGCATTCACCCTTCCTGAAGAACCGGTAAACAAGAGAGTGGAGGGGATAATGTACAACGGAAAGACATGTTCATGGCGCTCAACATGGTAGTATCAGGCAAGCGCCTACCTTTCCAAGAAGATGATGAGCAGACAATACCCAAGCAAGGGGAGCCAACAAAAGGACAAGGCTAGGGACTTCTCACAACCGCTCGCCTCTTCCATGCTGAATTCCCGAAGACGCTCATCGATCCTGGGTGCCCGGTGAACATCATCTCAGTCAAGACTCTTAGAGCCGCTAACATCCCTCGCAGTAAGGCCATCCATGCCCTTGCTGTCATCAAGGGCCCGGATGGGGTCGAGGTACGCACATATGGATGGATTGACCTCCCAGTAGAAATCGCCGCGTTTTCAACCGTAGCAGAGTTCCACATTGTCAAGGGAGATGTCCAGAGCGACATGGTATGACGCCCGTGGATCTACAACAATTAAGAGACGCTTCCTCGGGCGTTCATAGAGCACTTCACGCTAAAGGACAACACCGCCAAGGCAATAGCAGCGCCACCAACCGGACTCAAAGGGGCAAGCAAGGACTCCCTTGCCAAAGAAGGTACTTCGTCCATCTCCCCTCTATATGATAACCCACACTCCCCAAGCCGTTGGGGACTCACCACCGGAAAA
>JAJJMA010157985.1:0-19814 GCA_023529015.1 Papaver nudicaule | reverse complement strand
AGATAGGGTTCAAAAAATCGTTGAAATTGTAAGACCCAGTCAAGAATCCATTAGATTATGTTCATTTTTAAGCAAGAACCCATTATTATTATGTTCTAAAGCCCTATCACAACTAATTACAGTAAAAGTTCACAATAACAACAAAATCAACCAACTCAGTATCAAAATTGCTCAAAACAAAATAAAAGAACTTACCTTTTTTTCCGATCAAGTTAGTCTTTGAATTATTTCTTTGGCGTCTTTAGTTTTCCTCTCGAGAATTCTATCGATGGTCCATAAGGGTTGTAACCAACAAATTCAGACTCCATCCATTTTTCTTATAATAATTTAAGAAAGATATATACTATCAAATCCACGATATACGCCTACCATGGTTTCACTTCTTTAAAATTCTTATTCGCGGATATATAAATGTTAACATGTATTAAAAAAATCAATCTAAACAAGTAATATTTCTAAGATTAATAACAACAACATTGTCCTCAAATGGATTCAAATATGAAACACCATAAAAGTTCTATGATTTGATGAGTTAAAACTTGTTGAGTTTTTCTCTTTCCACCAAGAATACTATAAGAGCAACATTGTCCTTTAGAAAGTCACCACAATCGTCCTAAAATATCATATACAAGTTATAAAATATCATTCAAACCTAAGGATCTGATACTGATGATAGAATATCAGCCTCTAAAAATGATTAGGTTGAGCTAAAACTGAATTCATATATATGCTTAGCTTGCTTCAAGATGTTTAGACAAAATGACGGTATAATGATAAGAATTTCACATTTAAGATCTTAAATTCTTTAACTAGTGTATGAAATTGAATATGAAAAGAACTGTTTGGGAATATACCTAGGTTTGTAGGACATAGGATTTTAAGATGATAGCAATACAACTTACAGTCTTAGGTTTTCATTGCTTCATAAACTTCCAATTTCTATCTCCTCATGTATTTAAATAATGCAAAGACCTTATTTAGACAAGATTTTATAATGGAGTCCACTACCACATGCTTCAATGGGACATGTGTCTTTCAACCCCCCATCTTGAGTTGAAGGGCTGCCCAACAACTATTTATGGTAACTAGTATGCCATTTGTTATAGCTATAAGAGATGTTATGAAACAAAACAATTCTATGTAAAACAAACAAACATCTTGAAAATAAAGCTTAATTAGCTTATAAAAATTATTACCTCAAGCTTTCTCTCAACCCAATTAATTATTTAGGGCCATTTTTAATATGTAAATGTCCATTAGCTAAGTATAACAATATTATATCGTTTTTATTTTATTTTTTTATTTTTTTTTATAGATTCAATAACTATTTTACAAGTTTATTATCTTCCTGGAGTATGTAAAAGATCTGAAATCTAGTATTTTATTTCTTAATCACATTAATCCAGGGTCCCCTTTTGTTATCTCTCTTAATTTGGATAATCAACGTATTGAACCTTTTTCACGATGATCCTATATAATCTTAGTACACCAAGAAAGTATACTAACTCAACCTAAATGTAATGTCGATTGGTTTCCTTATTAATAAGTTATGAATTTTATGTCATCGAGTATGTTCGAACGATGGAAAAGTAGAATAATAAGATTCCATAAGTCACAACTTCTACTAAACTTTGTTGATGAATATGTAAAGATGTCTCTGTATAGTCTTTTGTCTCCGTCGTCAAGGTCTCAACTATCAAACCTAATGTCAGTATCGGAAACCTGAATTTAGTTAACTAAATTAAGAATTGCATTTTGGCATCTAAACTTGACAACTAACTTGAAATACTAACGTTAGTAGGTTTGACCGAGCTATGCATTAAAAAAATCATAACCATGTATCTGCGACCGTGTTTTCATGAGACGATTAACCATATGTGTTAGAGCATTGCGCGGTTAAACCTACTAGGGTTGTATGTCAAGCTAGTTGTCAAGTTTAGATGCCATAACACAATTCTTGATTTAGTCTACTAAAGTTTAGATTTCAGATATGGAAATCGGATTAAGTATGTGAGACCTTGAAGACGAAGACTGGAGCTTAATCATGCAGACATCATTACATCTTCATTAAGAAAAGGTTATTAGTAGTTGTGACTTTATGGACTCTTCAATTCTTCTTATTCAATCATTCAGAATATAGTCGGCTAATTTTGTATGAAGAGCTTATTAAGATGTATTCCTATCTACTTAACTAAAGGTTGTGGTAGTATGCTTTACGAGTGTACTAAGGTTGTAAGATGCGTATGAGAAAGATTCAATACACTTTCCAACACAATGGTCTGCTTGCGAATCAATGTGGGAGAATGGTGAATCATATGAGTTATACTCTAGAGTGAGTATTGATGGATTATGGCTCAAAACGTAACAACGTCTAAGTACAAATGGCCCAGCCCATGTACGACATAGCAGATCTAGTTAAACCGACTTGAAGATACTTGGCGGTTCGCAAACCTTCTTGTGAAGAGCTCCGGATTCCTCTTGAACTCTAAAAGTGCGTTTTGTAAATGAACTTAAACACAAACCTCCGGTTATTTAGTCTAGATTTCAAGTACAGACGGTTCGCGAACCGTCTGGTGAATATTTTCGAATATTTACGCGGTTTTGACAGAGACTCTTGCATCTCATAAACAGATGGACTAGAGCTTCATTGCGAATATTCTACGTGGTTTATCTAATGAATCTCAATAGTTCAATAATATTTCAGTTGTTCACTCTTGTGTCGAGACCAAATATTTGAAGTCGTTTTCCTCTACCAAACTACTTGGTGATAAACTCTAATTGGTTTCCATGTGTGATTAAGATGTGACACTTGTGGGCAAGTTAAGTAAAGAGTTCGTTTACACGGTCACTGACTAACTTGTAGGAATCTATTGCTTTATTCCAAGCAACCTATCTTATTGAATTCTATAAATAAAGGACTCTAGAACGAAAACCACAAGCATCAAGCAATCGTAAAATACCTCTGTGGAATTCTACAGAACTCTTTGCATTTCGGTGTAAGCTTGTTGTGGAGAGTCGTTCTCTATTAGGAAGTAATTCCTTCGTGGGATTTACCTAACGATGATAGAAGATTTCACTTGAGAGTTGTGAAGCACATATGCGATAAATTACTTTGCGGTATTTATCAGACAAACCTGTAACCTTGGTAGATTCAGCTTGTTCTTGCCTATTCTACGGTTCTTCTCTTCTGCAATAAGGTCATTCAAGAACAGTTAATCAACTAAAAGGTTTAATATAAGTAACGTAAGGCTGCACTCGGTGTTATAAGTCCTAGTTAGCTCCGATTGTGTAAGTACTGGTTTTCCAACTCTGTTCACAGTTGAGGTAGAGACAGTTAGGTATTATTTACTTGATAACTGGTAAGTAGATTTCCATATAACCTTGATCGTATCTAAAGGAAGTCACTTTCGAGTGTTAATCTGTTGGAGGACAGATAGGACACAAGTTTTCTCTGTTGCAAAGCGAATCGAGTACCAAAAGCCTTTAATAACAGCTAAAGAAACTCTTAGGCCTGTAACAGACGTCAGCTAGGGGAATCAAGTGCGTAGGGTCTTGCGAGATTCAAGAGACGTAAGGAGTCCGACAGTAACTGATTTGCATGGAGGGCATGAGTCGGTCTCATCTACATCCCAGTCTGAAGACTGGTAGTAAGCTAGTGTTTGTAGACAACTCAGTATTGTGTGGTGTTTAAACTGGACTAAGTCCCAAATTTTTTTGTTGGACTGCGGTTTTCTCGTTAACAAAACTTCTGGTGTCTTGTGTGCTTTAGTTTTCGCATTATATCTCTGATTATATAATTAAAGCAACACAAGTTGTACGTTATTAACGTGCAGTTAATTCACAATCCTTCTGAGGGATTCTCTTTGTTGGAACTGATCGTTTACGACCCAACTCAGGTTGACAGGTTTGTAAATTGATTTTTGATACTGTCCTTATCTTACCATAGATTCACGAACCTAAAAAGTTGGTGGTTTATTTCGGTACCCCTCCTTTTGCACACTGAGACTAACATTCGCGAAAGAAATCACAGTAGGCTTTTTCGTGACATGATTGGAAGAAAATTCTCTAATCATAAACTGAAGAAAACAAGTGATTCAAGAGCAAAAGTTTAAGAATCATATAGAAAAAATAGATTTGGGAACTTACAAATTTCGATTGGAATTAAGAACATGACCTTAAAAGATCAAAAAACGAGTGCTATCAGAGTTTGTATCTTCAACAAAGCGGAAGTAAATATAAATATAATTGAAATCTTAAGAATTATTGATCGTTGAAGACAAAATCACCATGAAAGGATAAAAAACCTAACTGTGTAGCTATCTACGGCGTGTGATACCATAGTTACACACTTGTTTCATTAAAGAAGATAAAAAAATGGTCTCAGACCTTGCATAACAATACAGTGAAGTTACATACTTATAGTAGCAGTGTAGGGGGTAAAACCCCTCGGAACACGTGTCTCGCATCCAAGAAACCAAACCACACCGAGAGGATCGACAGCGAGATCTCGGACTAGACCAAAGGAGAAGGAGGTCGCAGGCGAACGAAGTGAAGACTCGAAAGGAAAGGATTCAGACCATATCGAAGGACCGAAGCCCTAGAATCAACTTCGGATCGCCAGCGAATAAACCACCTTACTCGACAGGGACTGACACCACCACGATTGAGTCGTTTGTCTTTATTAGCTGTAAACCACCCAGGCTCGGCCTATATAAGGCGAGCTTGGAAAACATTGTAGGGGTTGGATTCTCTTTGGGTTGAACCTAAGCGGCAAGAGTGAGATAGGTATGTATCTCCTCTGGTTCCTTAGGGTTATATTCATGTAATCTCGACATTGGAATACATATAAATATTTATACATTTAGCCTTTGATGTTATATGTTTTCAGTCTTCAATTACTGTTCTGATTACCTTCGGTATTGTTCGTGTGGTCTTCACACCATTGAATCTCAACTAAAACTACTGTATGTATGAGTAGATCTGATGGATATGGCTCCTTGAGTACCTATGCAGATTTTCTACTCGTACAAGCAGAGAATACAACTCATGACAACCAGGCAGTGAACAGATGTCCAATAATAACTAGACACACACACACACAGATAGGACACGCCAAACATGACATTAAAACTGACACCATTTAGAGTGTGTGAAACACACGTATAGACAATTAACAAATTTAAATGTCACTGTATCCTACTATAACATGTGATTTTGACCAGGCTTTAGTCGGTTAGATGTTCATTTTAAAATATTGACAAGGATGGTAGGTGCCTTACCATGGTAGAGGTGTCAAATAGGTCAGATTTTTTAATATTTAAAGCGACCATAATGGTATAATCATATTGTGGTTTAAGTGTGGAGAATAACACCAACGACGAAACCAGGATTTTATGTTTGAGAGGGCTAAATTTTTTTTTTTTGTAAATGGTAGATTCAAAGAGCACAATGGCGGCCGTCCGCCTGAAAATTTTAGGTGTTTTTTGCCACTAAAATCAACAATAAACCAACAAAGCTCGAAAATTTTAGATGTTTATTTGTTATTAGACTAATATCAATAATAAACGAACTAATCATAGGTTGATACATAAAGTAAAATAGAGATAATTAAGTGTTAATCTAGTATTGAGAGAGAGTAAAATAAGGAAAAAGTACAAATTACCAACACCAATTAATCAGTTCCAGAGCAACTAAATAAATTAAAATCGAGTGATGATAAACCTACGAGAGAGTATATAGGGATATATCTTTTACACCCACGGATGGCTGGCTTTCTTTTTTTGACTTTTTCTATAGTCAAAATCAGATTTGGGGGATTTAGGGTGGCTTCGGCATACCCTAACCCCCCTCTAGTTCCTTTGCTGAATAAAACATTTCATTTACTAATGAATGGTTAAACTTTAACTTTGACATACCTTTGAAGTGTATCTTACTAAGATCATTTCCTATGGGTAGTCTCCAAATGAGACTAACTTGTTCAAAATGAAGGAGAAACTATCAATATGAAGGAGGAAGTCTACTATGGGGAAAGTGAAAACAAGAACTACACGGCACACAAAGTCCTTTTTTTTTCTTATTCTTATCACGACAGACTGTCTATCATTTTTTTTTTTTTGTTTTTTTCTTCTTTTCACGGCCGACTGTCTGCCCTTTTTTTTCCCTTCTTTTTACGGCAGACAATCTTCCTTTTTTTTTTTTCTTCAAAACTTGGTAGTCTTCACTACCAAGTACTCTTCCATATGAAAGCGAGGTTGAAAGTGATTGGGGTCAAAGTGGGTTGGTAGGGACCCATAGTAGAATCTAATTTGGTCTACTTGGTAATCTCTTCTTCATTTTGAAGGAGTAACACTATCCATAGGAAATGCTCTAAAGCTTGGCCTAAGGCTTAGTCTTATGTTCCTCTAGTTTGGGTGCTATATTAGACATCCATGTCAGATAGGAGACCCACCCAATTCTTATGGCCTTTCTAGTCTAGACGTCTAAACGCTGAACCATACAACGCCCGACGATGAACCATACAACGTCAATTTTGAATCGTTGGATGGATAAGGTAGATTAGATACAAAAGATATTTGATTAGATTTTATAAGATTCTCTGGAATATTCTTTCTTGCGCTGACTCATTCAGCGTTTTCCTACTTTTTGAGCGTTGAACCATTCAGTATATCAATCTCGCTACTAGTTAGGCTTCCAGATATATATCTGGGGAGAGAAATAGAAGAGTGGAAATACACCACGCTTTTGTCCAATCTAGAAGGCAAATATGGTGCCATAAGACTAAGACTAAGTTGTCAGAATAAAGTCTCTACTAGATGTGGGAACCAGTTTCCGTCAAACAACTTTTCGAGTCGAGGCACACTTTTATGCCTATATTAGCTTAGGCTGAGCCCAAATTTTTTTGGGCCCATACTGATTAGTGTTCTTCTGACTTAGACTAAGCCCAAAACCCTAAGGAAGACGATAAAGAGGTCGATAACAACCTGGTCACACAATGGCAGGATCAGAGTCAGAGATGACAGATACGTTGTCGTGTTACCAGAGATCCATGTGCAATTCGTTCAACATATGGCAAAATTTGGCATAAACACAAGATGCCGCCAATTCTGTTGAAAGCCTGTTCTTCCATATATGCGGGCACTATCTGTGTGCACTGTTCACTCTATTGATTCTGCCAAATTTGACAAAACCTTTGCAGAGTACTTGTTAGCATAATCTTTGTGTAGTACAAGGGAAATCAAGATGTAATTAGAGAGGGGGTCAGAAAAGGGTCCTTGTTCGAATTGCGAGTTTGTATATCTTTGTCTCTTTTAACCTTGATTATATTGTTGCAGGTGCACGAGGAAACATCACCACCCTAAAGACAAATCTAATGAAGGTTAGTCAGGTTTTCACATATTTTCATACTAACAACTATTACCTTGTCTTTTGACTCATAAGACTAATTGTAGGAATTAGCAAGTATCAACTTAATGTTAAATATGCTTTCCTTTACCTTTTGAACTATCTTTTGCTCAGTAAGTTATGTCGCAGCTGAATGGCGGAATAGGTAAACCAAGTGCAACAACGCTCTTGTATGTGTTTCATTTTTACTTTGCAATGGATTTGAGATTATAATGTATGTTGTTGGCAGAAAAAGAAAGCAATTTTAAAGGATGAGTTGTCGACCAAATTTGAGGTATGTTAGGAACCTATCTATAGGAATTATCTCATTAGCCAAGAGAAGTGCTCACAAAATAACCCTCCTTTAGATTATTACAATGAACTAAAGTTTGTAGCTCACGTAACGGTAGTAGTATGCATTGCCTACAAAGAGGAAATTTTGGTTCTTAATATTCTTCTCTTGGTTCTTGGCAGGAAGAAGGCGGGATTGCACCTGAGCTTTCTGCAGAAGAGAAAGGAGAAGAGAAGAAAAATTCTTCCGGTACGCCCAAGCATGTGACACATGGTTACCATTTGGTAGAAGGAAAAACGGCTCATGCTATGGAAGACTATATTGTTGCAAAAACAAGGCAAGTTGATGACTCTGAGCTTGGTTTATACGCAATTTTTGACGGACATTCAGGTCGTGATGTCGCTAAGTATTTACAGAAGCATTTGTTTGAAAATATTCTCAGCCAGGTAAGTGTACCCATGAGGTAGATGTGTAAATTCATCTTTATATTTCATCAAAAGGTGAATGCTGTTTTAGCGATTTTGAAAGCTTATCTTTGGTACTCCTGTTCCTATGAGAATGGTAACAGAGAATTGATTGTACTGTAGCCCGACTTTTGGACGGATACAAAGGCTGCAATTAAGAGAGCCTACAAGAATGCCGATGATGAAATACTACATGAAGTAGTTGGTGCACGCGGGGGTTCAACTGCAGTTACGGCTATACTGGCTGACAAGAAAAAGCTGGTTGTAGCCAACGTTGGAGACTCTCGTGCAGTTATATGCAATGGCGGTGTGGCCAAACCGATATCAGTAGATCATGAACCACTGAAAGAGAATGATGAAATTGAGAGCAGAGGTGGATGTGTAGTAAAAAGGCCAGGTATCATCGACTCTTTTCTTATGAAGTAGTTGTTAAATGTTATCTGCCACGAAACTTAATGGATGTGTTTTCTGCGTAGCGTTTGGCAAATCTGCCAACATATTTTTTGTTCAAAGTTTATCTGAGTGCACGAAAATTGCAATTGACTACAGGAAATGTACCACGGGTCGATGGACAATTGGCAATGGCGCGAGCGTTTGGAGATGGAAAACTGAAGAAACACATTACTTCAGAGCCAGACATATTCATAAAGAAAATCAACGAGGATACCGAATCCGTTATCCTGGCAAGTGATGGGATGTGGAAGGTTTGTGTTTATTCGTGTACAGTCCATCGTAGTTGTGCTTTTGAGAGAGAGTAAAGGATACTCACATTTAGCAGCACTATTAATACAGTTGTTCTTTTCAGGTGATGTCTAACCAAGAAGCAGTGGACTGCATCAAAGACATAGATGATGCTAAGGAAGCGGCTGAAACTTTAGTCGAGGAAGCTCTGGATAGAGGAAGTACAGATGACATCTCATGCATTGTCATAATTTTTCAGTGAACATCTCAATTATGGGGTCACAGATGGTTTGCTTTAGAGTTTATGCGTTCATCTCTTCAGAAGTACAGTGACATAAACAGAGACATAAGCAAAACCACCTGGGGCTTTGGGGTCCTTGTAATATGAAAATGTAGTAGATGAATATACCAATTTCTGTTGGATATTCCCTTTTAATCAATAAATCTGATTTCAAAACAGCTTTTACTGCTTTTGTCACACACATTGAAAACATACTTTCTGTTTCCATCAAAGTCATTAGGACATATGGTGGAGGTGTGTTTGTTAATGATCTTCTCAAAGATTATCCCATTTCCGGAGGTATTATTCCCCATGAACTCGGCTGCCCTCACACTCCTGAACAGAATGGAGTGGCAGAAGTGAAACACAAACTCATTCTTGGAGTTGCCAGAACATTGCTGTTGCAGTGTGGTCTCCCTACCAGATACTGGGTAGAGGTTTTTCAGACAGCCGATTTTCTACTACCAATAATCTTGAACCTAGAAGTAAACACTGCATTTTTATTGGCTATAATAATCTATTGCACAAGGGTTATTATTAAGTGTCTTGTTCCTAGTACTGGCTTACATTTGCCTTGTCTCATCATCTATGTCTTCTGAATGTATATCTGCTTCATCATTCCAAGATGTTTCTGACATCTTTCCTGCCACAAGACATCCTTTGCCTGTTGCTTTGCTTCCCGACGTTACAGTTACAGCTCCAGTTTGCTTAACAGTAGCTAACAAGGATCCAAAGTGGAGAGCCTCTATGCCAAACGAGTACACTGCTCTTGTGGAGGCAGGTACATGGACTTTAGATGAACCTGAAGATGGATAAAATTTAAGTTGGTTGCAATTGAGTGTTTAAGGTTATTCATGCTGATGGGAAAGTGGAGAGGCTTAAATCTAGACTAGTTGGAAAAAGATACCACCAGCAACAAGGTCTTGATTTTGATGAAACATCTAGGCAGTGGGCCAGTGGTTAAGCTAGTGGCTGCCTGTAGTAATTTCGTGGTTGTCTTTATCAGAGTCTGCCAGTAGTAATTCCATTAGCTTACTTAACTGGGACAAACCCAAATTGTTTATCCATCCTGGAGTGACACATAAAGGAAGGATTTTTCCCCCTTCTCTCAAACAAGACTCTCTCTGCTTTAGGGTTTCGACTCTGTCTCTCTTATCGTGTCAGGTAATAAAAAAAGATTCAATCTTTATATCTCTACGTGATTTTCTTATTTCATGATAAATCTTTTACATAATAATCAATTCAATTAGATTAAATCTTTTGTGTACAAGTTATTATTATTATCATGGATGAAGTTGATGGAGGAGGTTATGGTGGTGGAGATAGAAACCAAGTTATTTCAGCTGTAGCTGACGAAAATTTCATGGGTGAAGAAGATGATGATGATTATGAAGATCTTTACAACGATGTTAATGTTGGTGAAGGTTTTCATCAGTCTCTTCACCCTAAAATTGAAGATTCAGGGTTTAATAATAAACAACAACCAGAGGTTAAAACTGAACCACCTGTTACAGATTCTTTCTATTCAACCAGCAACAAGGTTGAAATCCCTGGTATTGTTCCCGGTGCCCGTGCGGGTGCCGGTCCAACACAACAAAATTTTGGGTCTGGGGCGGCTCCTGCTCCTAGTTATCAGAATTTCGGGTTTAGGGAGAATAATGCAGGGCCCGTGCCCAGCACGGGCGCTTCGGTCGGGATGCGTGTGTCGTTAGGTCAGAACCAGGCATCTGTAGCACCGGTTAAGATGGAAGTAGACAATAACCAGATGGTTCAGCATGGTATGCCGTTGCAGGCATCAGTGCCAGTGCAACAACAACAACAACCTCATGGGGGGATGGGTATGATGAATGTTGGCCCTCCTGGGAATGATGTTTATGGAAGGCAAGGCGGTCCGATGGGGAATGCTGTTAACGGAGGAAATATGAATGTGGTTGGAGGTGGAGGTGGAGGTGTCAGTGGTGGAACGCTTCTTTTTGTGGGTGAGTTGCATTGGTGGACGACTGATGCTGAGCTTGAAGCGGAGCTTTGTAAGTATGGGAGTGTGAAAGAGGTGAAATTCTATGACGAGAAAGCCAGTGGTAAGTCGAAAGGGTATTGCCAAGTTGAGTTCTTTGATGTTGCTGCTGCAGCAGCTTGCAAGGATGGGATGAATGGGTATCCTTTTAATGGAAGACCATGTGTTGTAGCCTTTGCTTCACCGCAGACTGTTAAGAGGATGGGAGAGGCTCAGATGAATAAGAACCAGAATATGGCTCAGAACCAGGGAGCTGTTGTCCCGGGAAGAAGAGGAGTTGCTGATGCAGGACCAGGTAGAGGCAGTATCATATCCACTGGTGGAAATTACCAAGGTATCGAAGGGAATAGAGGTTTCGGACGAGGCAACTGGGGAAGAGGTAATGGTGCTCAGGGAAGAGGACAAGTTGGGCAAATAAGGAACAGAATGGTTGGAATGGGAGGTAGGGGTATCATTGGGAATGGAGCTAATGGGTTTGCGCCAGGGATGCAAGCAGGCCCACCGATGATGCATCCTCAAGCAATGATGGGACAGGGATTTGATCCGTCGTTTGGTGCACATATGGGGAGAATGGGTGGTTATGGAGGTTTTCCTGGTGGTCCTGCACCTCCTTTTGGAGGAATATTGTCACCATTTCCCCAAGTAGGTAATGTAGGATTACCTGGAGTGTCTCCTCACGTAAACCCTGCTTTCTTCAGAGGTATGCCCGGTGGTGGGATGGGAATGATGCCCACAGCTGGTCCTGAAGGGCCTGGCATGGGAATGTGGCAAGATCCTAGTATGGCTGCATGGGGTGGTGAAGAACCTGTTGGCAGAGTGGGAGGAGACTCTAGTTATGGGGAGGATGCTGCGTCTGATCAGTATGGGGAGGCGGCGAGTCATGAAAGAGCTGCTTGGCCAAATTCAATGAAGGAGAAAGAAAGAGCTCCAGAGCGAGATTGGTCTGGGCCTCCTCCTGAAAGAAGGTATAGAGATGACAGGGAGCCACCAGCACCTGAGAGGGAGATGCCAAGGGAAAAAGATGTTGGTCATGATCACGATTGGCCAGAAAGGAGGCATCGTGATGATAGAGATATGGGAAGAGAACGAGACAGGGATCGGGAGAGAGACCGTGAAAGAGAGAGGGAAAGGGAGCGTGATAGCAGGGGGGATCGGTACAGAGAGGAGAAAGATAGATATGTGGATCATCATAGATACAGAGAACGTGATTTAGAGCATGAGAGTGACTGGGACAGGGGAAGAGTATCAAGTTCTCACAGCAAGTCACGTATATCACATGAGGAGCACAGGCGGTCGAGATCAAGGGATGCTGATTATGGCAAAAGGCGAAGGCTACCCTCAGAGTAACTAAAGTCATTGAAGCTTTTTTAAGATTGTAGCTGATTTGCGTTAGAATCAGGAGTTAGGCATGTTCTAGAATTATTTGGTTTTTCTTGTTCTTTTTCTTGTTTTTGTTTTTGAAGCACAACTTTGTGTTTTCTGTTATATGGGAACAGTTCCTTATTCGTTGATAGTAAACTCTTGTAAGCTACATGATGAACGGGCTTAGAATTTTTACTGATGCTTTCACCTGTGAAATGTGTTTGAATTAATCTGCAGTGGGTATGTTTTATCTTTGAATCTGTTAAAATGCTAATCAAACAAGTTTAAGCTTGATGCCCTTAAGGTTTTGTTAGTCTGTTTTGTTAGTCGTCCTGCTGAAGCAGATAGTTAATATGCTTTAACGTTATGGATATGCCGAAATTTGTGCTTTCACCTGTGCAATGCGTTTTTATTCTTACCTACAACTCGGTGAGTAGTGTTATCTTGAATCTGGTGGTAAAGGAAAAAAAATTTAGGCATAGAACAAAAACATAACCGAAGTAAAAGAGTGCCCTCTGAGTGTTGTTAGTTGGCTTCGGCTATATTCTCAACGATTTAAGAAATTTTTGATGCTAACTCAGAGTACATTAATGTTAAAAGCAGATCTGCAGGACTACAAATTTATATACGGAGTCATTACGTGTGTTAACTAAAAAAATACATACAGCATTGAGAAAACATGCTAAGAGTAGACCTGTTGTTGAGCCTAAGGTTGTGATCCAAAATTACAAATAATCCCCACTCATGATAAGTTCCAAAAAAAATCTTAGCACTCTACTCTTCTGATGTAAGCTCCCCAAAACTTCATGAAGATGACTTCGATTACCATAATGCTCAGTAATTGATGCTTACGGAGAAAAAAACGATCTCAAAAATCTCGGAAACTCATCTTGGGATCCTCCCCTCTCCCTCTACCCCTCCCTCTGCCTCCTCTTCCTCTCCCTCTCCCCCTCCCCCTGCCTCTGCCACTACCTTTGAAAAATGACCTCCCATGCTTCATTTCAATTAGTGAATGCAACAGCTCATCACACAGAATACATCCAACGTGCAAAGTAGCTCCACCACTTAAAGGTGTCGTCTTTTTATTAAAATCCACTTCTATAGTTGTGGAATCACATTCTTGGCATCGATCACGAGTTGTTGAGATCCGATGGGCTCCTTCAGGGAGGAAGACTAGGCAGTTGCACATATTACAGTAGAGTCTCCACTTGGGAGCACTCACTGGATCAAGAACTAGGGTTCCGCTACACTCTGGGCATGCACAAACTCCTTGGGCAATAAGAGAATGTTTGCACGTGGGATGTGGACAGAGGAAGCACGGCATTCCAGCTCCCTTACCCAACTTTCCTGCACTTCCTTGCTTCTGAGCACCAAAAAGTGTCTCGATACCTTCAAATGGAGGATTGTTATAGCAATAAGGACAGAGAGGAAATGACTTGGCTTCTGGTCCCGCCAGTGAGAAGATTAATAGCTCAAAATTGTCCAGAGGGCAGACAATTTCTTTATAAAGCTACAGAAGCATCATTTATTTCATTAGAATAAAACCCAAAACTAAATTAGACAATGAATGCAGTAACTAGGTTGTTTAGGAGAAAAATATGATCTTTCCATAATTTGAACTCAAAAATGAAATAACCACTTGTAAAAGTAAAAGGAAGACATCGTAGGATGCAGATGGACAGTAGACTGGGATACAGGTTTCCAAAGAATAAAAGTACTAATGACTAATATTCAAGTACTGAAACATTAGGGTAATTTAAGATAAAAGTTAGACACATTTTCAATCCATGTCTAAGACCTAACTGCAATAAATGTTTCAAGTTCACTCCTAGTAGAAATGTAAGCCTATAGCTTTCTATATTTGTGGGTATCTATATCCATGTAATGCACCAAATTTACAGTGGAATAGGGGAAAGATAATGACAAGGCAGGAAAATACCAGTATAGTCATATTATTACGTAACCATAACAAGAAAACCTAGACCTACAGTTATATCACCAGATTACACACATGACAGCAATGAAAGAATATGATAAATGGTTGAATAAACAACAAGGGGCCATGAGCACTTTTGAGATATTATATGTATGCATATACACACCTATAAGAGACAAGCTATATTACCTTAATCGTGCCTTTTTGTGGAAGATAGTAGACATCCTCACATGTCCCACAATATAGACGGGCAGGCTGGATTGAGATGTATTTCATGTATCTGACGCACTTACCACACTTGCTGAGTAAGCGCCCTGAATCTGCTAGAGGTGAGAATTGTGCTTCAAATAACGCGTCCATGTTATCAATCTTCAGCAAGGATATAGAAGATGTTTAGCAGAAGAAAACTTCCAAATAAATGTTTCACGGGAAAAAATAAAATCCTGCATAAGACTATTACAGAATATAGCTTTTCTATTTGTTATCTTTTTCCTTCTCTCTCCCAAATTTGTATATCTTCAACAATAATCACTTAAGGTGCTTTTAAGTTACTAAATTCAGTACAATTTGCGAAGAGTCAACTTATGTGTTCTTTCAACTAATTACAAATCAAGCCCAACTGGTACTATATGATGACACAAACACCAACCAAACTGATAGAACTCATTACCTGCTTAACAAAGTAAGAGAACTTCTGCATAAATTGATGTAATACATGTTGTACGACATGAGAATGATCTGCTTGACCCTTGGCGATGAGGGTAATCTGTTGTTCAATAAAGCTGCGAATATCTGGTAAACAAAGTTCAGGATCAATGCATTGATATCCTTTTATTAGAGTGATCCCAAGGGCCGTCGGGACCAGCTTCCTTCCAGCATTTACCTTCAATTAAGATGCCAAGCAAACATTAATAGCATGTTCCACATAAGCTGTATATAACAAAAGGTTTCGAGCCATATGTCAGTGTATGATCCCCTTTTGATGTTATACCTTGTTAGATTCGAGTACGAAGAAGGTGAATTATATTCATAGGGGGAAATTTCAAACCTGCACGAAATTGCGCTCACATATGTTGTTAATATGTACAGAAATAGATGCATCCGTTCCAATCCCGTGTTTCTCCATAAGGGATATCAGCTCACTCTCACTGAGGTAATCTGGAGGAGAGGTATTACCCTGAGATCGAGATGTTCCATATCAGAAAAAATACAATAGGAGTAGAAAATCCTTATAACCAAATATATTTGTGCGGGTTCAGCATACTAAATAACCACATTTATCAATTAACCAACAAATAACAGAATTTCTTCAAAAAACCTAGGAAACTAACCCTAGAGAATAGCCCCAAAATTAAGTGCAGGTTTTACAGAAGTACCTCATATAGTTCAACTTTCATAATATCTACTTTCTCTCCCTTCGCAAACTGAGGAATATTCTTTTCGCTTACTGCCAGCCAAGGCATAATAGATGTAAACCCTTTCGCTGTAACTTTCTGACCTACACAGTAGAACGTTTCCCCACCAGAAGATAGTTCTACTTTTGTCCTGAATCAGTACAAAGAGAGAATATCATGGATATAAAAATCTCCACATTTTGACGTATTCGAGAAACTGAGGTCAACTCATTCCACTTTTTCTATTTTTTTAGGTCAAAAGATGCGACAGGACTTACAAGCACAACGAAAATGTATTACCTCACATGCTTGCAATCAGGACTTACAGTCCCGATGAAATGTTGACAGATATACTGGTACAGTCTCCAAGCATCATTTCCTAACATATCCTCAGTGGCTGCACGCATTGGAGTAATGGGAGGATGATCACCTGCATCAGTTCCCGATTTTGGTTTATGAAAGCCACTATCCAAAAGAGCCCGTACATAAGCTCCCCATGTTGGATTATGAAGTTGTGCTCCAAGCGTGCTTTTAAAGTCAAATGAGGCAGGGTATGCAGTGCTCTCCGTACGTGGATAACTTAATGAGCAATAAGATTTGTATTAGATATAGAAGACAGAAAAGAAAGAGAAAAGGGAAGAAATGGAGAAACCAACATTCCCATACATTTAAAAAACTATAGGGCCCATAGTTAAACCCTCGTACATTCACCAGTTCATCAGTTTTAACAATCATAAAATCCGTGCAACACTGATGGTGCGTGAAACATATGAAGTAAGCTGGGAATTAGCATACTGTTCATAAACCAACATGTTGAACAATACAAAATAAACAAGAGTCACGTGTTAGCATGAAAATATCTTTGCATCTTTCTAAAACACGACTCACATCAAGGATGTTTTAGTATAGACTTAACCACAACAGTATAGAGACGGAGAATTGGAATTATAGGTTGGTATTAGGCTTGGCAAGCGCCATCATGAACCAAGAACTTCTTAAAAGGTTATGAATATTCTGAAAAACTATTTCATTTTTTTGGAATGCACTGATTAACTAGCTTTATCCATGACAAAGAACAATGTAGACCGGACTTCATCGCTCCACAATTTATAAAGTATGCCTAGCTAAAGTGCTAACCTAACAGCAAAAACTTTGACAATAAGAAACATGGAAAGGCTATATTTTGATTACAAGAAGAAAAAAAAGTGACACAACTTTGTCTTTGAGTTCTATCTGGTTATAAAGTTCTCAGGTAAAAGAAAACATGATTAACGGGTATCTTGGTCACAAAGTTTATAAGTGGTGTTTTCATAAGATGGAGGGAGGGGTGGAGGGAAAACCTGATAAAGCCTTGAGTATACAAACGCTCTGCTAGTTGCATTGTCATTTGGGGACCGTAACCAAGTGCGCTTGAAGCAACCTTCATAAGAATAAAACCATTACATAATTAGGCTTCTTAATGACTATCATTATTCAAGTATTGAGAGACAGAAATTATACAAATAACAAGAGAAAGTGCTGCCATAAACATCAATTGTAAGTTTAGAGGTTCTGGTTGGTAGTACTAAATGACTAGGGGAGGAATTCAGGCTAGACACAGATCTTTAACAAAAGGGAAGATCTTTATATTGTTTTAAACTGGTAAGAGATATTATAATTTGGGTACTTATGGTAGCTGGGTAGTTGATCTTGTGCTTAACTTAGTCTGTGTGTACGTTTCATATTATCCCTACTGTTCCGTACTGGTTTGAAAATGACATAAGTCGATAGAACAAGGTGGCAGAGAACCTCACAGGCTCTATTTGTTTGAGTGAGATGAAGGCTTTTAAAATCTCTTTTTTTAAGGCTATATGTTTTAAAGAAAAAAGGTTTCCCAAATTTACAACCTTAAGCATATTCACCGTGTTGAGACCTGGAGGACGACTTTTGGTCTCTTCCTTCGAGGAAACATGAGTTACTTCTAGAGTCCCATCTTCCATTACCAACTTTTGAAACATTAAGGCAACCTGTTATATCAGACGATGAAAACATAAGCAAACCTTGAATATGATCACCTCAAATGGGAGGATAACCAAATGTGTAGCTAAAAGAAGACTCACATCATAGTCAAACAACTTGTTACGATCCCATTCAAGTTGAAGTTCATAGCCGCCTTTTAATAGGTAAGGATGCAACACCCAAAACTTTTCCGGCTTAAAAGCCGTAATTTGTAAATAACGTTGTACGCAGAATCCCAGAGTAGGAGTTTGACATGGCCCATATCTGAAACAAGCAGCAACAAAGAACGGTTATCTATGTATTTATTTCCGTTTATACAAGCGTCCAACATAACACCAAGAGCAGCTGGGGGAGTTAGCGAAAGAAAGAGAAATGGCAGATAGCAAGGGAAGTAAGAACATACGAAATGACTCTCGAGTCTAGATTTCCATATTTTCCTTGAAAGTAACCAGTCTGAAACCGTGTAAATGCTACTCCAACTTTCAAATCTATCTCTTGTCGTGCATCTACAGCCAGTGATTCATCTCTATTAGGTTCAACAAGGCTGTCCAATGCCTTCAGTATGTCTTTCTCAGTAACAGAAGAAAATCGAGCGCGATGAACCCTTCTCCCAGCCTCTTTTCCATGAAAGCCAGTACACTCCATAACTGAACAGTTCAATAAGATGTTCAATATTACTGAAACAGTGATTTTCACTAGACAAGGCTGAGATATAAAATTAAAAAAATGGAAATCATCTGGGATTCTGTGCACTACCCCCGATAACTCATCTTCCTAAAGCTTACCTAAGCACAACTCACTTTTAAGTTGTTTCTTTTAAATGGTACATCTCAGAACATTATAAAAATGAATTTAATTCTGAAATTAGTTCATACTCAAATTAAAATTAATTTTATTATTTATTACAGGAACACGATGATTTCAGGAGTCAGGGTAAAGTAATCATTTAAGACAAATTGAAATATTAAAAGCATGTTGCTGAATTTCAGGATACATTGCATTTTATGTACTAACTCTGACATAAAAAAGAGTCGAACTCATAACGAGTACAAAACAAGCAGAAACAATTAGTATGTTTCACTGCTTAAAAAGGATAAAACACATACCAAATGTAATTATATAAGCAATTGAAAACTCTTACGGACTTGCCGAAACTTCTTGATCCAAGTCAAACTTTCTCACAGAACCGAATGGAGAAACAATAAGATAACAAGATATGTTTGCTTGTTTTAGTGTGTTACTGAAGCTTAATCTCACAATTCTGTCATCTAATTGTTCAAACTAAGCCTGCCGAAAACTTCTTGATCCAAGTTAAAACTGCCTACCAATACGAACATGAAATAATCTGTGTGATCCTACCCCTGGTTTCTGATAGGTATGCATGAAGGGTCTGGTAAGGGTATTAGGTAGTTAAGGAGTGGCTACTGTGTGGGTAGTTATTTAGGATAAGATACATACATGGTTCCATGGGTATATAAAGTTATAGTGAATGGTGTTTCTCTATCCGTGATTTTCTCTAAGATGCCGACTATTCTTTCCTTGCCACCCTGAATTTGTCTTTTCTCTCTGTTTTATCCTTCTAATTTCACTATATTCCTTTTTGATAAACTCTGCACTTATCAATTGGTATCAGAGCCATGCGATCTTGTGGTAGTCAATACTCATGGATTTGTGTAATGTTCCACCAATACTCATGGATTCGTGTAATGTTCTCAATGATTTTGCTACCAATTGATAAGTGCATAACTTAACAATGATATAACAGTGGTGAAATAAGAGAGTTAAACGTGTAGAACTGGAAGCAAAAGCAGAAAGGGGACAGCAAGAATAGCTAGAAGTCAGAGACAGGGATTACAGTAAGATATCATGATTTCATTCATAGATAATTTGAACCATTGTGTACATAGCAAATCTATAGCCAACCCTAATAACTACCGAACTACAATTTCCCACAACCATTCAAACTAATACCTACATATTACCTACTAACCTAACTAGATATACAAACCAAAT
>JAJJMA010157966.1:348-10903 GCA_023529015.1 Papaver nudicaule | reverse complement strand
GAATTTTGTGATTTGATGAAATTGAAACTGAAATTTTTTTTTTTTTTTTTTTTTTTAGGTATTGAATGTCAAGCCTATCAATAGCTCTTTCATTTTTAGGTTTTTTGTTGCCTTGTTCTGAAAATGAAGAAAGAGCTATTGTTCTGTACAAAACAATGAATTCGCCTTCATTGAACTCGTTATCGTCGTTTGTGTTGTTTCTAAAAATGTGTGTTACCGCAAGTGCACGGTTTTATCGTGTAGGATGTGCAAGAACGGGTCGTTCCACTGAGAATCTAAAATTGAAATTCCTAACTTTAAAGTGAATGATTGAGATGGTTGTGATTTTTATAAAACTAAAAATAAAACAAAGAAAATATTAAAAACGGTGTTTTGGTATTCAAATGGAAGAAAACCTAGGATTTCAAGATTCCATCACTACTATGCATACTAAATGATTATAATTATTTTCTACGACTTCTCTAAATAATGCACAAGACGATTTCGGACAATAGTACGCCTTGGAAGATATATCTTTTTAACCGAACAATTAATTTTCTCAAATTACTAACAATTTCTGACACTTAAAGGTGCTATTTTCTAAAATAAAAATATAATTCTTTTATTCAAGCACAAGGACACATGAAAGAAATTGTTATCGTGACAAATCAAGAAAGAGGGCCAAAGAGAATTACCGTAGAAAAATAATTAAATATTTAAGCATACATAGCAGGACTTCCTCTCTAATCCTAGATAAGAAGTTTAGCTACTCATGGAAATGGAAATATAAAACAAAGATTTATGAGAAATCATTTTTATTAATAAATCAAATGACTTACAAAATGAATCTTTTTATGAATGACAATTTCTCCGAGCACGGACAGGGACGCTCGTTTTTCCACAATCACCAAATGAAAATGATAAAGAACTTAGAAAAATGTAGCTGCTTGAATTTCTGATCGTCTCCCCGGATGCCCCCTTTGATGGCAATAGCAGCTCCCCTTTTATACACGATCACTTTCCTTCTCATACAAAATATATTGATTAATTATAAAATCCTCTAGGTAATCTCCCTCTCGTGTGTACAAGGTAAGTGGAATTTGAACATGCACTCTCGAAGTGGAAGGATATCTTTGCACAAATCCAACATATAAATCTCCTTCCTTATTTGACAGCACCTCCTTCCATGACACCCACTTATTTCCACATTTGATGCGACATTTTGTAATATCCTTCGCATGACCAGCTCCTTGTTTTCACCGATCCCACAACTTTCCTTCTTATTTCTTTCTTCTTTCATGTACATGCATGCAATGTGACCAAAATAATATTATAATTTACTTCCCAATTTGGACGATCCCCCAACCAATGATGTCGACATTCCCCCTAAGTGAAAGATATCAGCTCCATTTTCTTCCATTTCCTATGTAGATATTATACCCTTAAACCTCAAATTGCCAGCTCCTCCTTGCACTAGAATCCTTGGCTTCCATATTTATCATTTCTTCTTCACGCACATGCATGGTAAGCTAATTTCCTTCTTTGCCTTTTATATGTCCAGCATAAATTTGTCTTTAGTTGACCCTAGCTAGACCAATGAGTCGTCCAAGGCTTTGGGTAGTCTCGGCTTTGCTCGGTGTCGGACTGCGTCGGACCAGAATTAGCCCATTTCCGTCCTTGTAGCATCCAAAATGTGCCCTTCCCAATAGTCTGTGACTGCCTCCGGAAGCTCTCCCAGTTGGTTGCCCCTTAGCGCCTAACTGGCTGCAAATATCATCTGCCCATGAATTGACCATTTTGTCCTTTTCTGTCAATTTAACATCTTTTTCTCCATTTATTCTACAAAACACAAACAAAGCGTAAAATGCAACTTTTACAAGAAAAATAGCAAAGAAAGTATAACCAATAAATACTTTAGAGAGGTGTTTTTAGACACCTATCAGTTTGAGGTTACTGTCAATTCAGACTTGATTCCTAGCATCAAGGGTAAGATTTTAATTCGTCTCATTTGTATTTGCCAATTTGAATTTGATTGATGTCTTGATTTCTTAGTATATGTTATGCACACTGCTAGTTATGCACTGCTTGTTTCGTATGTGCCGCCGCGGTGGTTTTGTTTGTACAATGCAGCCCATTTTAGTAGCTGTTAGGAGCTGCGATGTTCATTTAAACAAGGTTTGATATTTTGGATGAATGTTTCCACAAGGTTTGATAGCTGTTAGGTGGGAAGCATTAATGGAATTTACTAGAAGGCCTGGAGGAGGGTTTGTATGGTCTGCAACTGAACACCATTTCATTGTCCTTAACCCCACTCGATAATGTGCAGATGATCTTAGCTTAGGCTTAACCACCCATCTCTTTTGTCTTCTTTATGGCTTCATTGCAGATTATGTCGCATCGTCAGGTCATACTTTCTGCCCTATGAACATACCACTATAGATGGTGTACGCATGCTACCAGTATCTCCACAATAATGTAGTGCACACAAATTACTGTGAACATGCGATACTACTTATGTTGTAATTAATTACCAGAAAAGTTGTGGGGGATAAAGAATTGCCATGGTGCATCAAGTGTCAGATACAAATTCATGAACCTGTACACAAGTAATCCACTGTAAGCTATACATACTTGGCATTTTTGAAGGAATTTTTGAGGTAAACCCTTGTTGAGATTTTGGATTTAATTGAGTGATTTTGTGTTTCTTTATGTGTTTTTTAATGATGGGTCTGTTTGATTTTGATGTTGTTGCAGGTTTTGGGAGGTTTGGGTTTTGATTGATGCAAGTGATTTTGGACTTGCTCTCTTCGTCCTGGGGCGTCTTTTGTATCAGGACAATTTCAGTTGGCTTGTATTTGTTTGCCAGGAGCTCATTTTAAAGCCTGAATACAGTAGAGGAACGGTGGAAAAAGCTCATTTTTCAGGCCTTCCTAGTCGGTAGCTTATTGATCTACCGAGTACAAAATATACAGAGTCGGTGGCTCTTCTACTTACCGAGTATGTATGGATTATGTATACTCGGCAGCTATTTTGATTTACCGAGTATGCTTCAACAAACACTCCATTTTTCTGTAAAATTTTAAGGGCTTATTCGGTGGCTATTTTGTCTACCGAGTAAAGTTTTTGCATATTCGGTTGCTTTGTTGTCTGCCGAATGTATATGTTCTGCCATATAGTTTTCACTACTCAGTAACTGTTTTACCCACCCGATCTACCGATTAGTGTTAGAGAAATGTTCTTTACAGAAAAAATAAAACTAACCCATGTCATCAGATTGTCAACCGAGTATGTAAACCAAGTTTTACAGAGAAAAAAAACAACTAACCCATGTCATCAGATCTTAGCTTAAAGTGAAAACAATAAGAATCTATATAACCATTGGTTTTATTAAGCTAGTGATGCAGGAGAGCTAATTTATTAGCTATACACCGTTGATAGCTACTGAACTATACATAAGATCTTAGCTTAAAGTGAACTTGCCATGCAGGAGAGCTAGTGATGCAGTAATTAAGCACGTTGGGAAGCTCTTCTTTGACTGGATGAGGTTGTATTTTATCTTGTTTTGGTGCTAGAGCTCCACCACAACCTGTCGTATCCTTTATCTTCCTTTCCTCCTCCTCCTCCTTGATATTTTTCTACGTCTTCACTCTTCGATAACGGATACCAGATTGAACCCAAATCTCAAATCTTTCTATCTCACAATCGAGAAATTAAAGCAGAAACCCCTAATTGTGCAAATCAGAAAGGATACCTTAAAATTAGGCCATAAATTTGAGAAGAATTGATTGGGTTTTCACTGTGAAGAAAACGAGATAAAAAGAAACAGTCTCCGTCAGAAGTGGCCGTCTGTGATCTAGTATAGACCGTCCACGTATTTGATGGATTAAGGACTTTGTTTGTTATTGTTACTAAACCTGTATATACATAATGTAAGCTGTTTCAGGAAGAGTAAGAGTACTCGGTAGCTCATTTTTTTATCGAGCTACCGAGTAAGAGTACTCGATAGCTCTATTGTTTTACCGAGGGTCACTTCTCCACACTCGGTTGCTTTTTTGCTTGCCGAGTAGTACTGGAAAGAATTACTCGGTAGCTAATTAAGCCACCGAATATAGATGAGGTTTGGCCAATATTCTGTAACAAAAACCAATATGAATCGGTAACCATTTGAGCCACCGAGTATACATTCGGTAGCTTAGAAGTCTACCGAGTGTACATTCGGTAGCTTAGAAGTGATTTCGAGCGACCGAATGGTTACTTTATTGTGCATGTACGGATGGTGGTTGGGATATTCGGTGGCTCCATTAATGGTCTGGATCTACCGAATATTCTAACTGCAACATTAAAAGCATGCAAACTTTGATTTTTCATACGTCAATCAACCATTACAAGCTAATGGGTTTCAAATTAGAGAGCTACCTGATCATTTGGAGTCGAGTTCACTTCCTTTCCCTTCTTTGATTCTTGATTTTCTTCCAAACACTCTTGTTCATGGCTTTTCTCTAGAATGGTAGAGTTCCAACAATCCATGGCTTATTTAACGTAAGAGGAATTCGTAGCATGATCATCTTCAAGAGAAGAAGATTCACCCCGCTCAATCTCACTCAAAACAACCATCTCAACAAAAAAAAAAAAAAACTTCTTCTACTTTTTCTTCTTCTTCTTCTAACTCTCTCTCAAAATAACAAAAATAAAACAACCTAAGCTAATCGGTGGCTAAGTAGATTAATTTGTAGTTAGGTTAGCTTAATCGGTAACTTGTTTTTGAGTTAATCGGTAGCTTAATATATGTGGGGGTATTTTAGACACTGAGATAAGGGATAGCCTAATTACACCCGGGTGATCGAGTTTTCAAAAAAAAAATTGTCTGCTTTGATTCTTTTTTATCTGCCCTGATGACGCGAGGAGTTTTAAATTTAGATATTCACTCAATCACTTTATTACAATTGCATTGGTGTTGTTGTCTTTGTTTGTTTTTTTTTTTTAATAAGTGAAGGAATTAATATGTGCATTCGAAGTTTTGAAACTCAAATATTTGTCACTCGAAGTTCTGAAACTTCAATATATTTTTTTACGGATATGAAATTAAGTAGATCAATAGAAAAAAAAAAGGTACAGTACAAATGTTTGAGAATCTTAGCTTACTTCAGTGGAAAGAGCCAAGGTAGTACAAATGTTTGGGAATCTTGGCTTACTTCAGTGGAAAGAGCCAAGGTTCTATCCTTGCTTAAACAGTCTGAAAAAGTGAGGTTACCAAAATAAATCACCAACTTTGGTTTGTGAATCTATCGAAAGTTTTGGACGATCTCAAAAATCAATATCTAATTCCTTAATCTGAGTTCGTAAAGATCAGTTCCGGCAAAGATAACTTTTCGTGAATCCCTCGAAAGGATTGAGAATGAATTGCAGGTTCATAACATACAACTTGTGTTCCATTAATTATAATGAATCATAAAATTATAATGAGGAAAGTAAAGCGGCACAAGACACCAGAAGTTTTGTTAACGAGGAAACGACAATCTAGCAGAAAACCTCGGGACCCAGTTCAGTTTGAACACCGCACATTATTGAGATGTCTACGAACACTAGCCTACTATCAGACTTCAGACTGGGATGTGGATGTGACCAACTCAAGTCCTCTAAGCGAATCAGTTATTGGCGCACTCTTTACGTCACTTGGATCTCGCAAAACCCTACGCACTTGATTCGATCCCCTAGCTGACGTCCTTTACAGGCATAGGAACTGTTCTAGCCCCTGCTAAAGGCTTTTGATACTCAATCTGTCTTTTAATAGAGAATAACAAGCGTCTGATATGTCCTCCAACAGATTAACACTTGAGACTTCATTTAGATATGATCAAGGTTATACAGAAATCTCTTTACAAGTTAGGGCTGACACGTAAATCAAGTAAATGATGCTTAACTTGTCTCTACCTCAAAAATAAAGAAGTGGAAACCTAATTCTTACACAATTGAAGCTAACTAGGTCTTACAACTGAGTGCAGCCGTACGTTGCTTCTACAACTTTGTAGTTGATTAACTATTCTTGGATGGCCTTACTGCAGAAGAGAAGGACCGTAGAATAGACAAGAACAAGTATAATCCACTAAGGTTACATGACCTGATAAATACCACAGAGAAAAACATTTACATGTGCTTCACAACTCCCAAGTGAAGTCCTTTCCATAGTCGTAGGCCAATTCCACGAAGGAATTTAAACCTAGAGGACGACTCTCTACAACAAGCTTACACCGAAGTGTAAAGAGTTTTCATAGAATTCCCTTGATTCTTGTGAATGCTTGATGCTCGTGGTATATGTTCTGGAGTCCTCTATTTATAGCATTCAATAAGATAGTTTGCTTAGGAATAAAACACTAGAATCATTATACTACAAGTTAGTCGAGACCGTGTAAACGAACCCGTTACTTAACTTGCACACAAAGGAATCACAGTTTAATCACACATGGAAACCAATTAGAGTTTATCACCAAGTAGTTTGGTAGAGGATAACTACTTTAAAGATATGGTCGCAACACAAGAGTGAACAAGTGAATATCTTTTTGAGGATCTAGTTCACGTGTTTATGAGATCTGGGAGATAAACCGCGTACCTAAGTTCACGAACCGTATGTCACTTTGGTTCCCAGGTGGAAATTTCGAAGGCCTGATTCATGAGTAAGTTCACATACCAAGTGTCATTTAGCCGGTTTTGTTCTGTATTATGTGGACCAGGCTGGTTTTCGTACTTATACACTATTTTTCTTTGAAACATAATCGGTTACACTCTCCTTAGAGTATACTCCAAGATTCACCATTTTCCAACATTGATTTGCAAGTAAACCATTGTAATTGAAAGTATATTTAATCTTTATCATATGTATCATATAGCCGCAATACACTTGAAAAGAATACTAACACAACTATAATATCGTGTATATATTAATCCTTTTCAATTTTCTATCAATACTAAAGTCGTCGTCTATATTTCGAATGATAAAATAAGTAGAATCGAAGAGTACCATAAGTCACAACTCCTACAAATCTTTTGTTGACGAAGATGTAAATATGTCCTCATGATTAAGCTATGAACTTCATCTTCAAGGTCCCCCTTACTTAATCTAATTCCCGTATCTGAAATCTGACTTAAATTGACTAAATCAAGAATTGTGTTTTGGCATCTAAAATTGACAACTAACTTAACATACCAACTTTAGTAGGTTTGGCCGAGGAATGCTCTATAACAGTCGAAAATAAAATTAAAAAGGCAAGCATAGTGCCTAGAGGTTGCTCTTGCATTGGTTTTGTTCGCCAATGCAATTGCCGCCGCATTTCCCTAATTTACAACTAAATTCAAAGACATAAATAAAATTTGGTAGCCAATATAATTAACAAAAAAAGCATGACATTGTTTTCCCAAAGAGATATACCGCCTGTCATTTCGTAATTTTTATGAAACCTTGAACCACTATGTGAAGAGGTATGCAGTTTGTTTCAATTTGGATTGGTGCTTGATGAAGCTCTGCTTCCCATTATATAGCCACCATAACTTCCAGGACCTCTCCTTCATCTTTATTCTGTGCAATGACTCCCATAATTCTGACCTCCCTGCAAATACTAATATGATTTTGTAGGAGTAATACAATAGTCAAATTGCATTAAAAAAAAAACTCAAATATCAGGTACAGTCCATCTAGTAGGCTGTTGTAACTAAGTTCTACTATGTAGTTGTGGGGGTGGGAAGGTGTTATCCGTTTCACATTTTTCTTCTAGAAATTTATGGTTCTTTTACTAAATGACATTGGGTTTGGTTCGATCCTTCCAAAGATTTTGTCACACCTTGTTGTCCAAGTATGCCATACTATTGCAACACACAAACTATTCCAACTTTCATTGTCAATACCCAAACCATTTACATAAATGTGCCAGTTTCCTATCCATTCTTGCATTGAGGGAGTAGGAACTCCTGGAGGGAAAGAGATGAGCCCTGTGGAAAACCAAACCCCTCTTAGAAAAGGACAATCCAGAAACATATGTTTTAAATTTTCATTTGGCTGAGAACATATATAAAGCACACAAATTAGGAATGTCTACAAACATATATATTGCAACAGCAGAAGGAATCATCTTTTGATAACACTTATAAATAAACAAACTGAACTTAGGTGTTGTATAATATTTTGACTAATTTGGAGTCGGGCTAATAATGTGTAAAGTTTTTAATTGCTCTATATAAGGATTTGACTGTGAATACTCTAGATGGTTCTAGAGTCCATCTGTGTCTTTGGAATTATTCTTAATTGTAATCGGCAATATTGTTTCAAATTGTGTCTGCATTGAAAGTTTCAGCAAGTGTAATTTTGTTCCATTCTCCTGATTCATTGTGAATTAGTTGTTTTACGCTAGTTAGGATGCATTGGTAGTGTTAGGAGTTTATTATTGTGTTGTCCGGTAACCATCTATCCTCCTACATGTTGATTGATTTTCGTCCCTACTTCCCAAATAACGGTATGGTTTGACTTATTACAAGCCTTTTTGTATACATTGCCAAATCCAATACCTCGTTTTTGCTATTATCTTTGTGGAGGGTAAAAACCCCTCGGGACTGTTTTAGGTGTAAAACAATAAAGAGAATCTGAGGGGTAAAGTATGAAGTGTGATGATGTAATAAAGGATTGTGATGAATTCGAGAGGTCAAGATCGAACAAGACTCGCCTAAACCAAGAAATGGCCGTTCGAGTATTGCTTCAGTTACAAGAAGAGGATTTTAGGGTTGGTTCAGGGAGGGAAGCAGAGAAAGACGAGATCAGAGAATTGCTATGATTTTCTGTGATGTTGAGATTGATATTGCTAGATAAGGATGAATATTCAGTTCTCACTAGATAATAAATGCTGAATGAGAAGAGTTAATCAATTATCGATAAGATAGACTTGATTATACTTGCACTAAACTTGTTGAACTTATCTGTTCTTGGATGAGATGATTTTCCAAAACTGGTCGAGTGACCTATTTATAGCAATATATTCTCAACTGATCTCGTAAGAAGTGGAAGAAGTGGAAGAGTGGAAGAGTGGGAGTGAGGAACGAGTGGGGTCAGTTGTTAAGAGTCTTGCGCCTAATAATAGAGAAGACTAACAACCCACTACTTTATCCCATCTTCTCAGCAACGTTCACACGACTTGGTTTCTTTCTCGTTAAGTGATTGAGCCGTTGCAATCACACGTGTCGTAGACCGCCAAGCCAAAACCCTAAAGAATATCCCCCCATGTAACTAAATCTTGATTCTCGTAAGATTTGTTAAATATTTGTTATTTGTTAAGTCAAAGTTGACTAGTGCAAGTCGTACCAATTACCGGTAAACTTAGGACTTTGCGATAAGATAGAGATTTAAGCGATAAGCTTTGAATATCTCTTTGAGATTTGGTTTAAGGATTGAGCCGGGCAATCACCATTTAAACCAATGAGATAAATCTAAGGGTTGAGCTAGCAACCGCCATTTAGATAAGATAAGATAAGATAAGTCATCTAAGGGTTGAGCTAGCAACCGCCATTTAGATAAGATAAGTCTAAGGATTGAGCTATGCAATCGCCAATTACACTGAGAGGATTTCAGCAACTCTCTGTGGCAATAGTCAAATAAATACGACTTTCGACTTGCCATAAATAAGGGAAATTGGTTTGTGGCATGTAATGCACCAATTCCCTGAATAATAAAGACATATGAATGTCCAAAATAATATGAATCATAGCCATGAGCCATGATTAAGAATTATAGCACTGATTTATAGAAGCAAGTCCATAATCAGGAAAAACAGACGAATGATGCTATCACGGCGTAGCCATCATCAAGAATGCATAAGCATTGCCAATTCAAAACCTAAAGATAGGCCACAACAATTATAATAAGCCATGTTGCATGGCATAATAATCTTATTAAGAAGTTAGGCATAGGCGTAAAGAGATAAGCCATAACATTTATGTTATTTTCAGATTTCTGAACAGCTTGCATGTTATCCATTAATTAAATCGCCCAGGCAAGCCTATTTTAGATAAAATTCCGAATTTTTAGTGTTATAGAGGACTCACAGAGGAAAATATCTCGTGAAGGAAGCACCCCCTAATTGTTCACGGATTGGGCTGTAAAAATCACGCATCAAAGAAATACGTGAGCTGTCAGATTTCCGAACTTGATTAGGAAACTAGAGTATTATGGACTCAATAAAATCCATAATCCTCTAGGATTTGGATCAGTGGGACCCATAAATAGAGGGGAGGCTAGGAAAAGATAAACTCTAACCCCAAGGGAGCAAAGATAGCCGTAAGAGATAAGATGGCCATGGACCTCCATGAGTACAAGCAAGGCACGACTTTGGGCCTCCAAGAGTTTGGCCAAGGCATAGCCGTGGACACCCAAAGTTAGGGTAAGCTAATGGCATGGGTACCCAAAATCAGGCCAAGGAGATGGCGTGGGCGCTAAGGCAAGGATTGGCCGTGGGGATAAGGCTTAGGCCAAGGGGCGTGGCCGTGAGGATAAGGCTTAGGCCAAGGGGCGTGGCCGTGAGGATAAGGCTTAGGCCAAGGG
>JAJJMA010157957.1:0-16346 GCA_023529015.1 Papaver nudicaule | reverse complement strand
GTTTTAGGGTTTTAAACGGTTGGGTCCAAACAATACAAGAGCAAGTAGTCCACTATGGACCTATTTAGTGTTCATTTTCTTTCTTGGAGTGTAGAGCCTAGTTAGCAATTCGGCAAAAATACGGGACGGCAAACGTGCGCGCATTAATTGGCTAGATTAAAAGTTAATTCGGTCAATTATGCGGGATTCGGTCAAAATACGGAAATTCATACATACGCGTTCAATGCGATTCAGACATCCAAATGCAGCAAGGAAAATTCGGCAACAATATATAATTTTTATTCTTAATTATAGTGACCATTTATTAAACATGAGTTGAGGATAAATTTTTGTGTCAATCTGCTTAATTCTTGTATTCTCTGTAGTGATTAATCAAAAATGAGGTTAAAATGTGGTCACATAGTTGCCTGTTCAAAATTTTAACTTAAATTGGGACCATATAAGTCAATTTTGTTTATCCGAAATTGGAAAGTCACTTAAAACACTAAAAATCACTCAGATGTAGAAATTCACGAATCTAGGACGTCGTTGAATTATGACGCCGATCTGATACGGAAAATCACAATTCGGCTAAAATCGCGATTTATTAAGGAAACTTAGTTGCGGCCAATGAAAAAACAGGAATTCCACCAACTTTTCTTGATATTAGCCACATTTTGTAATACTAATTCTTCTTTCCTTTGTCGTGGACCGTCAAACCAACACCCTAATTTGTATCTCCTGATGCGACTAAATTGCCTTTCGTGTATTTGACATGCAAGTTGCAACAGTGTCTGCTTCTAGTCAAGTTGACTGAGAATATATTGTACTTGCTAGAGTGGTGGATCACCTGAGTGGGGATAGAGAGATATGGCTGACCAAACCTAGGTAGTGGCCATGGCTGATGAGTCGTATCCTTGAATAACCATTCTCACTGAGAGATAAGTCTAAACTAGTCTAGATAAGATAAGTTTTGTAGATATGTGTTTTGGATAATCTATAGGGAGTGATTATCGAGAAAGACTTTTAGCTAGATTCTCAAAAGATGAGTCTTTTCCGGTTGTATATCCAGTGCGAACACGTGAACATAAGGATAATGTTGTTACGCAAATTGAAGATGAAGCAAATCCTAGGAGTAAGCGTTGAATCTATAGCTAGTCGTGTAACTGTCTAAAATCCCATTACTAGATCCTAGACAGTACACCCAAATATTATTATCATACACGACATGTAAGCTACGTTATATCACAGAAATAACATAACGGTTCAGAGATAGGAGGGTTAGAGATACTTGACACAGATTTACTTGGTTCTTCCTCTATGACTAAAGGATTACATCCAAGGGAATTCACTATATCCAGCTTAAGTACATCACTCACCTCACTTAGATTTGTTTACACTTCACTGCTCAAGAACTCAACTCACACATTACTGGACTAGGGAGAGCAAGAAGATAATTCAACTTTTCCTCTCACTCTTAATTCGCTCAACCCCTCTCACGGGAGGGTTTCACTACTTATATAGACATCCTAGATAATGGATTACAGCTACAAAGATAACGACATGTCTGACATCTATTTTGTCTTCACTCGCCGATATGGTATGTCGGCGATCTCAATCTCCCTTTATGACCTTCGGCGAGTGGATCTATATTTGGATAAGGATTGATGACGCGTATCCCACTGAGTCAACGAGTCAACTCTGACAATGTATTTGTTCTGACATACCTTAAATGCTCAACTACTTCTTCGCCTATCTATTCTCTGAGAACTATTGTTGATATTCCTTTCATCGTGGCCTACTTATTTCTTTCATACTAGCCAGGTCGATATATTCCTTTTTTTTTTTGAAACTGCATAATTCATTAATGTAAGGCAAAGATTACATAGGACTTTCCAGTAGAAGTTGCGTAGCAATACATGGTGGAGGTTCCGCTAGCCAGACACCCTCCATTCTCTCTATTCTAGCTACTTTCGAGAGAATATCTGCTACCTTATTTCGTTCTTTCGGAATGTAAAAACAATGCCAATAAGGAAACTTTTTAAAGATAGTTCTTATATCAGATACTAGATTTATCAGAGACCACGGAATATTGTAAACTTCTTTAGTGACTGCATCTACGACGAGCTTCGAGTCCAACTCAAACTGCACTGTTGTGATCTGTAACTCCTCTGCCCATTGTACTGCCTCCCAAAGACCTTTACACTCCGCTTCCTCTGCATTGTTTACTCTACTCAGATGGATGCATTTGGTTCCCCTTGCTGTACCTGCAAAATTACGAAGGATTAGACCAATACCACCAGTTTTTGTAGAAGAACTAAAAGAGCCATCTGAGTTCAGAGTTAGGACACCCCTTGGAGGGGGAATCCATCTTAGGTTATCCCTATTTACTCTATTTGGAACTACGAAGGAAGTGGTATTTCTCCTGCTTGCTGCTATTCTATGTTCTTCTAGTGCCTTCTTACATGAGTAAATCAGATTCTCCAGCCTTATAGAATAATGTTGATGTACTTTTTTACATCTTTCTCCCCACAGACACCATAATGTAATAGCCCTATGGACGAGATCTTCCTCCCTGATGGTGTTGTTGAACATGTCATCGAACCAGGAGAGTATCCATTCCCTTAAAATTATTGTCCCACTTGGCTGCCAGCCCCACAGAGAGAACCAAACCCTCCTCATAATGCCGCAGTTGAGAAGAACATGAGAGTCAGTTTCACTAGCAGAATCACAGAAGGGGCAGATGTCTTGGATGTGTGAAATATGTCTAGAGAGTTTTTGTCTTGTTGGTAGGGTACCTGCTAAACATTTCCAAACAAATTGCCTTACCCTTGGAACTACTGCCAGCTTCCAGAGGAACTTATAAATCCTTTGCATCCTGTCATCTACAGTATAGCTTCCAAATTGCTGTTGAAACATCTCCCTGTAAGCAGATTTTACTGAGAATTTTCCATTTCTCTCCAGTAACCAAACTAGACGATCTTCACAGTTAAGATGAATTGATGTGTTGAGGATTCGCCTTGCAGTTGGGTCATCAAATAAGGAGAAGATGAGTACTTCATTCCAAGCTGGTGTGTTCTGTAAGAACAGTTCTTGAACATAGGTAAACCTATAAGGATTATCTGCTGCTTGCTTTGGTTGTGGAGGTTCAGGCATATCCTGTATCCATTTGTGACTCCATATTCGAATTCTGTCTCCCTTTCCTAAGCACCAAATACTGTGATTCCTTTTATGAGTGATTCTCTACTTCTCTTCTAGTACAACTTCACCTCTAAGATGTTTTTATAGGGTGAAGGTATTTTCTACACTCACATTTTGGCGCTAGATTAGGTTTTTGGACTTGGTTTTCCATGTTTTTTCTTCGTTATTCGTCAAGATTCATCATGTTCTTTGCTTAGGTAATATGTTTAGCTACAAAAAAATGTCATTTTTATCGTATGTCTCCATAAAATCATGCTATTTTAGGTACGTTCTAGGTCAAACAGTAATATATGTCTGTGAAATATTTCCCTTTTAGGCAGGTTTCAGTTCTAGTGATACCAAATTTTAGCTTATTTTTTGGCTAAATGAGTTTGGTCCGGCGAGATTCTTATGATCCTTATGATACCAGGACATAGGTCATCATGCTAGGCTAATGCTTGTTTGCAACTTTGGTTAGTTATATCTATGAAGTTTGCTAGCTTAGACAGACTTGTTTGCAATTTCTGGGCTTTTGGTAACATTTTGAGATTGTTTTGTAAGTTCTTTCAAAACGCGTACAACTTTAGATCCAAAAAAAGTTAGTTGCTAAAGGTTTCTGGTGTTTTTAGGTCCCTTAAAATTTTAGGGTATATTTTCATTTTAGTCCCTGCTCACCTAGCTTTATCAGGCATTTTTGCCACATACTAGGTCGCATTCTAAAAAAGTATTTCAACTACCTCCACTAACTTACTCGTCATTAACTATCAGTACGTTCAGTCTGTCAGGCAGTGCATTTTTTTTGTCTTGCAAATATTCGGTGAATAGGCTCTAAAAGAAAAGGCAACAAGGAGCCGACGAGTACCATCTCAAAGCTCCCCGTGCAGAATATCAATCGTTGGTACTTCTTAATCAGCATAACACCAGGCAAAGGTGGTGGAATGCCGCCTCCAGGCTTCGACAACTATTTTCTCAATGGCGAGCCACTTCAGTAGCCACAAGAGAAGCACCGCAATAATCATGAGACAGTAACAATGGTTGATGAGACTCACCTTGACGAAACAGTGACAATGGCAGAGACTAGTAACCATGGAAAGAAAGGTGGCAAAGGCGTTGTAGGCGAAACCCTGGTAGTTGTCGGTGAAAGCCAGAATGTTGACGACGAAATTTCTAGGGTAATCAGCGAGACTCGGAATACAACTATAGTAATTTCAGGGGAGAATGTAGGTTCTACAAGCGCTACAGAGACCATGTTACAAAAGCTCATTGAAGCAAGTGCCAAGAACCAAACGCAGATGCAACCGCAGATGCAATTACAGATAAAGATGGTCTTTAAGAGTAACAGAGAAATAATGGAAGAGAATAGATGGCTTATGCTAAACCAGAGCAGGAGTCATCCATCCCAATCACAACCTACTATTCATTCTAGGAAAGGCAAAGAGAAGGGTATAGAGATATCCAATACAACAGCGAAAAAAGGATCAAAGAGTGGGAAGTCTAAGGAACCAAAGAAAGACGAAGAAGGTTTTGATTATTCTGGAAATTACGATGGATTGAATGAGATCGTGAGAAGGGAGTTGCGGCGATTATGAAAACAAGTGGCGAATATCTGATTCGCTGAAAGATCTTAAGTTAGCCAAAGCAATTTCGGAGGCGAAGAAGACACATTTCACAGATGAAATCACATATGGGTAAATATCCAGGTAATTTGTAATGCCATCTTTTGCGTCAACCTTTGATGGAACCGGAGACCCAGCTCAGCATCTGAGAAGCTACAAGCAAGATTTGGCGGCATGGACTGGTTGGGATACGATAATGTGTAAGACATTTCCTGCCACTCTTAAAAAAGAGACGTATTGGCATGGTTTGATGGTTTGGTAGTGGACTCAATTGGTACATTCAAAGAGCTAGAAGCATTATTTCTGGTAACTTATATCCAGAATAACCGTATCCGATCAGGAGTAGAAAAGTTGTTTGCTATTAAGAAGCGACCATCTGAGACTTACAAGAATCATATTATGAGATGGAGAAAACTTAGCAGCGAGGTGGGAACATCAATCTCTGATAAAGAAAAAATACGAGCATTTATTAGTTCCATGGAGTCAACATACCCTATGTTCAAAGCTCTTTATTGGGATACCCCAAAAGATATGAAAACTCTGCGAACTAAGCAAAACGAATGGATGTTCTTAGAAGAGATTCAGGAAGAAGAGCTTCGCCCAAATAAGGAGAAGGCGAAACAAATTAATTCTATCAAAAAAAAAAAAAAACGGCTGAGCAAGAAGAATTGAAGAAAGAATGGCTCAAAATGGAGCAGCCGAGGTTAGCAAAAATCCCATCATCGACGATAGTGGTTCCTAGGACTTCGCAGAAGCAGGTACAACATCAGTCTAACGGCGACAAACAATGGAATTCAAATAAGATAGATCATTATGAAGGAACAGATATGCAAGATAACAGGAGTATAAATGATGGCAGAGGTGGACGTGATAATCGGCGACATGGAAATGGTGACATGAGATACAACAACGACAATCGAAAGTTCGGCAAGCTTAGAGCAGGCTACCCAGATTTCCAAGATGCTACTCTCCCAAAGATTTGTGTTTCTTATACTGATGCTTGGGGACAGATTGAGAATTCTAAGTGCAGGGAAGACATTCTATATCCTTATAATCGAGGAAATCCTCAGTATCCTCCATCTCATACTAACCTTTTTTTGTCAATTCCATCAGTTTCATGGTCATTATACATAAAACTGTACAGGTGTGCAGCGAGAGGTACATAGATTCATTCGCCAAGGGAAATTCTAGAAGTTTCTCGAACTGCCGCCAGCCCCGCCAATTATGGTGCAACTAATTTAGATTGTTCCAATGCCAAATGTATTTGAGGTGAAAGTTGAGCGATTTCTCGTCGAGCTAGATTTCTTCTCCATTGTGCACTCAAAGATCACCATAGATCAATTCAACAACAACGTTATGTCAAGAGTACATAAGCGAGACAGAGCAGGAAATGACATTTGCTGTGTCGCCGCCAAGCAACCGCCATTGCTAGAATGGATGAAAGCGCATGTGCATTTTCCTGCGGCTGATGTGCCAGCAGAAGGTAGAAATCACAACGATCCCTTGGTGCTCACAATTCAAATGGGGAAGTTCATAGTTCCAAGAGTACTTATTGATCCAAGGAGTTCAGTGGATATTCTGTTTGATTCAGCTTACAAAGCAATGAAGTCGAAAGACTCTCCGGTTGAGTCACTACCATCCAAATATAATATTTATGGATTTAATGGGATTGCATCAAAGCCTAAGGGCAAAGTGGCATTGAATTAAGTTTGTCATATGTGACTCATTGATCCTTAATACTACCGTTTGCGTTGTTGATGTAGATTCGCCGTATGCTGCCATCTTGGGAAGACCATGGTTGCATAGTCTGAAATGGGTTTCTTCTACATATCATCGAAGGTTATGGTTCCCTACGCCTGAAGGAGTCGCCGAGTTTAAAGGAGATCCAGCTGAAACGAAGGCTTGTAATGAAGTGGATGTTAAGATGCGCGAAACCAGGAAGGCGAGGATAAATGAAAAGAAGAAACAACTGAAGGAAGTCTTCAAGGAGCAAGAAATCAAAGAGCTTGTCGCATATCCATCCAAGTACGTTCATTATGTGAAGGCAGGGGAAAGTGCAGAGAAGTATGTTGCAGCGCCTTTATAGCAATTAAAGGAACCTTCGCCGATGGGAGAACCTGAATTACATTTTACAGTTATAGAGCCTACGAGAGATATAAACATCGCCGAAGTGGATGATCCCATAAGATGGTAAAGATTTGCACTTTGTTAAGCAAAGAAGAATCCAAGTCTCGTGATAGGCGCCATCGCGCCGAACATCAGTCTGAACTTTGCCCGCTTCTTTTAGTTGGTATTGAGCTTAGCTCATAGGCGTGGGTAGCTTTTGAAGCCGGAAACCAGAGATAATTAGTGCGCAACTAGAGGCATTGCTGAAAGAATATTTTGACGTATTTGCTTGGAGGATGGACGAGATTCCAGGTATCGACCCATCGATAGCTTGTCACAAATTAGATATTGATCCAAAGTTCAGGCCTTTCAAGCAAAGACCAAGGAAATTGGTTCCAGCTTATAAAGAAGCGGTAGAAGCTGAGATTGACAAGATGAGGGCTTCAGGCATTATTAAAACAATTCAATATCTTGAGTGGATAGCTAATATGGTGGTATTGTCCAAGAAGAACAAGGGAGTACGAATATGCATTGATTTTAGCGACCTCAACAGAGCTTGTCCGAAGAACAGTTTCCCTTTGTCGAGTATTGATCAGACTGTGGATGCCACGTCGGAGCACGAGTTATATCCTTCATGAATGGATATTCGGGATACAATCAAATACCTCTAGTGGAAGAAGATCATCGACATACAACTTTCTATTCAACCAAAGGGTTATTGTGTTACACAAAGATGCCCTTTGGATTGAAAAATGTTGGTGCTACTTATCAAGAAATGACTCAGAGGATGTTTGAGAAATGGATTGGCAAGACCATGGAAGTTTACGTCGACGATATGCTAGTAAAGAGCAAGGTGAAGAAGACTCACATGCAGGACTTGAAAGAGATATTTGATCACATGAGAATTACTAAGTTAAAAATTAACCCAGCAAAATTTATCCTCGGCGTCACTTCGGGGAAGTTCTTGGGATACATCGTCACGAATAATGGTGTTGAAGTTGACCAGGTGAAAATCCAAGCTATCAGAGATATGCCCTCACCGTTGACAGTGAAAGATGTTCAGCGACTCAATAGAACTCTAACTTCGCTCAATAGATTCATTTCGAGGTTCTCCGACAAATGTACTCTTTTTCCAAATTTTGAAAAAAAAATAGAAAAATTCAATTGGACAGAAGATCATGAAGCTTCTTTTCAAGGGATCAAGTGATATCTTGCTACTTTACCAACCATTTAGCCACCAGAGCACGACGAAGAGCTCAGAGTGTATCTCGCCGCTACATCAGGAGCTATCAGCGCAGCGCTTGTACGAACCAAAGGAGGAGAGACGCCGATATACTACATTAGGAGAACTTTGCAAGGAGCTGAAAAAAACTATACTAAAATTGAGCAACTAATTTTAGCCTTGGTCTTTACATATCAACGCCTTCGTCCTTACTTCCATGCTCACCCAATTACTGTTTTAACTAAAACTCCTATCAAATCTATTTTTCATAGCTTGCATAGAGTATGAAGAATTTCTAAATTGAATACTCAAATCTAGCAGTTCGGCGTCAAGTATGAAATCCACACAGCTCAGAGGTCTCAAGTCATCGCCGACTTTCTTGTTGATTTCCCAATAGAAGGGAGGAAGAAGTGGAAGATATACCACTTATGCAATGAAACCGATAATGAGGTCCCAGAACTTTTGCTCAGCAGTCCAACAAGATGAGAAGTTTATGTGGATGGTTCAACTAATAAATAAGGTAAAGGAATTGATATTGTATTCACATCGCCGAAAGGAGCAAGAATAGTTCACTCGTTGAGACTGAAATTCCCGGCGACTAACAATGAGGCAGAGATACACGCTATGCGACTAATCATAGAAATGGGTATCAGCGACGTTCGTCTAACCAGCGATTCTCAAATGGTGATTTGACAAATTTCTGGGAAATACCAGGCAGCTGACCCCTCGTTGCAGAAGTATTTAAAATTTGCTATGGAGTATGCCCAGCAGATCTCTGATATCAAGTTTAGACACATTTTCAGAAAAGACAATAGGCATGATGATGCCTTGGCATTTATTTCATCTATGATGACAGATCCAGAGATTACTTCTATAACAATTGAGCGAGTAAGGCAGTCTTCAGTGGATGAGCGAGAACAAAGAAAAGTATTGGCAATGGATACTAAGGAGTCAGCTGAGACGGATTGGCAGACACCAATAAGATATTATTTGGACCATCTCACTACGCCAGGAAAGGAGATCCTAGCTCACCAGGTAATTAGCAGGTCGGCGAACTATGAGCTTAGAGAAGGAATACTATATCGGAGATCATTTTCAGGTCCTTTGTTGAAATGTGTGCCAAGAGAAGAAGGAAAGGAGCTGTTAAAATAAATTCATGAAAGAGATTGTGGAAATCACAATGGGCAACGAGCCCTCGCTTTGAAAGTAAGGATGCAAGGGTATTATTGGCCATGGATGAACAACGACGCTAAAGATTATGCTCGGCGATGCAAAAAGTGTTAGTTATATGGGAAAAGGATCAAAGCACCGGCGATATCTTTGAACTCAGTTCTTTAGTCCTCGGCGTTTTCCAAATGAGGGATTAACATTATAGGTCCGTTGACTCCAGGGTCAGGGCAAAGAAAATATATCATGGTAGCTACCGACTATTTCACAAAGTGGTGTGAGGCTAAGGCCCTGAGAAGAAAGACATAAAATGAAGTATTTGTGTTCATTTTGGAGAATAATTTTGCACGTTCAGCGTACCAGCAGAAATTTGTACAGACAATGGAAAATAGTTAGTCGACGAAAACATCCGAGAACTTCTTGTTACATATTATGTAAAACTGGGAAAGTCAACTCCAATTTACCCTCAGAGCAACGGACAAGCAGAAACAACTAACAAGACCATTGGAATGGGGTTGAAGAAGCGAGTAAGCATAAGAATGCATAGTGTGAACACTTGCACAATGTTTTGTGGTCTTACAGAACAAATGTCAGAGAAGCAACATGAGCATCTCCTTTTCTCCTCACTTTAGGCGCTGAAGCAGTATTGCCATCAGAAGTCATCCTACCAACAACAAAGCATGAGGCATAGGAGAAGAACTTGAATATTGATTTAACCTTGGCGAAGCCCGATGATCTTGAAGAACAACGACTAATAGCGTTCACACATATGGAGAATTATCATCGGCGACTATCCAAAGAATACAATAAGCGAGTTATTCCAAGAGAATATCATCCAGGTGACCTCGTGTTGCGAGAAATTCCTCCTTATCAGCATGAAGGTTGCAGGAAGTTAGAGCCAACGTAGGAAGGTCCTTACATTATTAAGCGAGCAGCGTGGAGTAGAGCACATGTGTTGATAGACGAGCGTGGAAAGTTACTGGAGCATCCTTGGAATGGTAAGTTCCTTAAGAAATATTACCCCTGAAATTATGATGTAAAACACCAAAGTCTTGGGCGGGCATAATACCCAAGAAATCTTATTAGCTCATGTAAACAACAACGAATAAGATCCGGGGACGTAGGTTTGTTATTATGCGTCGAACCCCGTTAACAAATTAGAGTGTCATTTACTTTCGCCGAACGATCAAAGCACCAAAAATTACAAATCGCGTCGAGATAAAGGCCCAAAGCCCTCGTCGATCATATGAGCCAATAATTCTCATTATTAGGCCAAGTGCAATTTACCAAGGCAAAATGTTATAGACTAAAAAGTCTCATAGAGCTAATAGCTCCTGGCCAAAAAGGTCATATTTCAAATCACATATTGCTTATTGATGCAAAATGCCAAAGACTAAAAAGTCTCACAAGAGCCAGCAGCTCACAGCCGAAAAGGCCTTATCTTACGATTAAGCCAAGGAAGTAATGCACCTCGCCCAACCTACCCCTAAATGAGAAAGTCATGGGCAACATATAGTTTAATTCATTGTAAATCCAAATGCGTTACTTGTTGATCTGTAAGTGCTGGCAGAAAAATATAAGACTCCAGGAGACTGGCAATAGCCACTATATTGGCAAACCAAGCATTTATAATAAGGATCGCCGACGGGCACAAGTAGCATTGCAGGGGAGTATGAATTTAACTAGCGGGATAACCAAACAACATATCATTTGGGGTAGGTTGGCCAAACCATGGGCGAAACATCTAAGTGTAACAACACATGCTCAATAAAATCACAAAAATACATTCGCAGACATTGGAGAAACAAAAGAAACTCTACTTGATAACAAGCACACGATTTACATGGCAGAATAGTCATTACATCTTGAAAGAAAAACAGATACTCTGATTGAACGATAATTTTTTTTTAAAGACCCAAAATGGTTACAAAAGTATACAACAACAAAAACTTTTAAAAACAAGCCCAATGATCGATAAGGTATCCTGGGAGTAAAAGTTTCCAATTGGCTTAAATCTTCAAGGATTCTAGAGAACCTGCTTCGGCGACACCTATGGACTATTCTTCATCATATTTTTCGGCGTTGTCTCTTTCATCCTCTTCGCTTCTCTTTCTTCAATTTCTTCTTCAGCGACATCGTCTGGAACTTCGAGGTTGAGTTTGGGATACTCTTTATTAACATAGATTTGCACTGCGACAAAGGCAGCATCTTTCAACTCTTCCTCATGTTCTTTTTCCTGATCTCTCAATTTTCTGTGAGTTTGGGTGAGCGCAGTTTGGATACTATCACACATCTCACTAAGTTTCATGACCTTGCTACCCATATCATTGAGTATTTCCCCGCAATTCTGGTTCTCCTGTAGTTGGTTGGTTTCGCCGATCAAATTTTCTTCTTCAATAGTCATTTCTTGCTCAAGCTGATCCAAATGCATCTTCATAACCCTGATTCGGTACTTATTCATCCGTATATCTGTCATCTCCCTTGCAAGCCTCTTGACCAATGTTAGAAATAGTATCATTTTCCTTTGATTCAGTGTTTGATTTTTGGGTTCAGTAGCTCCTTTCTTTGGATTGGAGACATTGTTTGTCTGTTGAGACATCTTCGTGGTTGCTTTTGATTTCTTGGCAGGTCGCTTCTCTTGATCAACCTCCTTTTCAGGTAGTCTCTGTTGTCTAGTATTTCCCTTAGGAGGATTCTGCAAGTTGTACCCTCGGCTTCTGATTGACTTCTTTTCTTGGAAGACTTCTTGGATGGTTTCTTAGCATCGTTTGCTGCATACTCAGGCAATTTGATCCAATTTGAGAATGTCGTCGTTCTTATCACGGTACCAATCCTCTTTGGTCCAGCGAACCTCCCAGAAATTGTAGTTTGCGAAACGTTCATGACCTTTGACGAAATCGGTACAGATAGTTTTCTTCTCAACGTCAACCCAACCTTTCTACCAAGGACCTTTAACCCAACAAGGAAGACTGTTCCAGTGGTTCTCGTTGCTACGGCGCATACTGGAATTGGCAGAAGTATGATACATGTCATCATATTTGAGAAATTTGTCTCCCAAAGTTCTCTTGCAGACAATACGGTAGGCCCAGGGTTCGCCCTTCCGCTCACAATGTTTTACTTCATATTGAGCTTTGAAATTCTCTAAATTGTATAATTTAGGAGAAAGAAATCTGTCATCCCTCTTCAAGTTAGGGTAGTTGGTGTTGCATACATAAGAATGTTGAGAATGAAAAGGATCCTTGGGATCGTATAGTGGAAATTGTAGTCCAGCCTTTGAGTTTCCCAAAAGCACCCACAACACGATTCTCATCCTTGCCCTCTAAGGGAATATGTTCCAGAAGCATTGGGTCATGGGAAGACTCGAGATCGGCGAATGGTATTGACGGAGGAAACTTATTATCAACCTTGGCAGATCGGCAGTACCCATCCCATTGTAACCAGGAGTAACTTTTCTCTTTCTTTGTGTTTTCAGGTGCTTGAAGAGTTGACGAGTCATCACCTTGATCTATGCTTCGGGTGTTTGTCTGCGAAGATTGAATTTGGTGCTTATCTTGAGTCGTGGAATAAGCCATTAAAAAGTTTCTAACAGATCAAAAAATGCAGCGGTCACCGGAAAGTAGTTACAGGGGAAGAAGATGAACAGTTCTGGGCAAAAATCGTACAGAAAACGGATTCAAAAGAGAAGTAAACTGAGAAAAATGATTGAGCAGTAGAGAAAGCGGGATTTCGAAGAATTTCAAAAGGAAGCAAGAGATTGAAAGGAGAGCGGGATTTCAAAGAAACTTCAAGTCATGGAAAGGACGGTTACAGTATTTTCGGCGAGTAAACAAATTTCTCCTCCGGCAACCTAAAGCTCTTGGATATGAAAGAGGCAAAATATGAGTGTAGAAAATACCTTCACCCTATAAAAACATCTTAGAGGTGAAGTTGTACAAGAAGGCTATCTTCGAGAAGTATAGAATCACTCATAAAAGGACTATAACGACCTGGCTAGTATGAAAGACAGAAGTAGGCCACGGTGAAAGGAATATCAACGATAGTTCTCAGAGAATAGATGGGCGAAGATAGGTCAGCGAGTGAAGGACACGTCAGGAGTTGGTGGGTGAGAAGTAGTTGAGCATTTAAGGTATGTCAGAACGGATACATTGTCAGAGTTGACTCGTTGACTCAGTGGGGGTACGCGTCAACAATCCTTATCCAAATATACATCCACTCGCCGAAGGTCATAAAGGGAGATTGAGATCGCCGACATACTGTGTCGGCGAGTGAAGACAAAATAGATGTCAGACATGTCGTTATCTTTGTTAGCTGTAATCCATTATCTAGGATGTCTATATAAGGAGTGAAACCCCTCCTGTGAGAGGAGTTGAGCGAATTAAGTCTGGCCTAGTGAGAGGAAAAGTTGAATTATCTTCTTGCTCTCCCTAGTCCAGTAATGTGTGAGTTGAGTTCTTGAGCAGTGAAGTGTAAACAAATCTAAGTGAGGTGAGTGATGTACTTAAGCTGGATATAGTGAATTCCCTTGGATGTATGCCTCTAGTCATGGAGGAAGAACCAAGTAAACCTGTGTCAAGTATCTCTAACCCTCCTATCTATGAACTGTTATGTTATTTATATGATATAGTGTAGCTTACATGTCGTGTATGATAATGATATTTGGGTGTACTGTCTAGGATCCAGTAATGGGATTTTAGACAATTACAAGTGGAGCCCTTGATGAGTTTGGTATGTGCGGATTTGTTGATGATAACATGATTATCTATCCAGTCGGACTTGTCGATGATCATGAGTTCATCTGTCCAATGCGCCGGGGTTCATGAGAGAATATCAGCTAGTTATTCACATTGGAGCATCTACCCAACAAGCGCCCAGAGCTCAAGGAAAGCAACAACTAGTCAGTGAGCAGCTATCCAACAATTGTTCAGGGCTCAAGAAAAGCAACAACTAATCAGTAAGTAACTAGGGCTTAAAGAGAGCAACACTAGTCTTGGATGCGACTAGGGATCATGAGAGCAATAACTAGTCGTATTAGTAGACATGTGGATAAGGCTAAGCAAATAATATTATCATGTCTTGTGCGTGGATAATTCAACTAGTTGAGAGGTGTATCTTCGACTAGGTTTTCGCCAATCCAGCAGGCTTTGCTCGTATTTAATTGACTCATGATTGAATGATCTTCATACTGGTGCAACACTGGTGAGACCCATAGGGCTTGTTCTTTAGACAATGTTAAATCAAATTGGGGGACATTTTTTTTGTATCTTAACTTTTAGTAGGGGTTGTTTTGGGTTATTTTTTCCCTTCAAGTTAGTTTTTGAGAGGTTTTCTTTCTCATTATTTTCCCTCTCTCTTTTGTGTGTAGAAACTGGCTTTGTGGAGTTTGTTTTTGTATGACTTTCGTGTTTTTTTTTTGCTTACTCCATGTAAACCATTTTAATATATTATCTTTACCGGGGAAAAAGAGAGAAATATCTACCCCTCTAAATAAGCAGTCCAACAAGTCCACTCAAGCGTTCGCGAGCAAAATCATTGTACATTATTTTCAAGATCCAAAGCCTACCTAGTAGATCATAACTAGAATTTAGCTTACAACAAAAAAGAATTGCCACATGACCCAAATTATAGATTGTGAATCTTGTGACCTGAAATCCGCAAATATGATCAAAACATTTCTGCATCAACCAAAACATGCCTCGTGACTCAAAATCGAAAACCCTGACCTTGTTCCCACCACATTTAACTCCACAAAATTCCTGTGACCGTGCCCTCTTTAAAAATTCATCATCAAAAATTTTCCATGAAGTTCAAAACTCATAGTGTAAATCAACCAAAATTTGTTGTTGTATATTAAAGATATCTCTTAGTTTAAGTAAAAAACATGTCTCGTAAGTTACCCTATTTCGTGACCCCTAAATTTGGCACCAAAAAAATAAATAAAAATGTTGCATTGTGAACCAAAATCTTGATTGTCACTCCAGAATATGGCACTGTGTATTTCCCATAACCCAGATTTTTCTGATTGAAAAAAAAAAACGGATTTATTTAGTAACCTAAAATTTTGGTTATGACCACAAATGATCCACATGACCCCTGTGAGTCTAAGAATCTCTGAGATCACACCCAATGGTCTTAGATGAAGATCGACTCAAGAACACTTAAGCATAAACACATCTAAGTTAAAATCAAGAATCTAAAACTATCTAACATAAAGTAAATGTAAGAAAGTAAAAGAATCAAGACACAAGTACGTTTTTTAACAAGGTTCTTCCTCACGGTGGAGGCTTACATCCTTGGCATTTCATTAATCATGAGTGTGGTTACAAGGCTTATCTACCTTCACAATTAACTAAATAGTCTTCAAGCTTTCTTCAAATCTTGATCTACTATTCAAGCCTTAAAGTCTTCTTCAAGTTCTCACTCACAAGTCACAAACCTAACGATAAGATTTGTCTCTTGTACTAGCTAGGGTTGCTATTGCGAGTTCTAACTTAACTTCTAACTCTCAAGAGCTGGGTATTTATAGACAAGAAGGTAAGGGAGTACATATTCCAGTGTTACAAGGGCTATGGAAACTAAACTATTTCTATTTATTCCTCGAGATACACAATCCCTTCTGGGAGTCTTCCTCTCTGCGTCCGTCCCCGAGATACCTCCCAGAGGTATGTTTGAGCCTTCCTTAGACATCGTATAGCCTCTGGCATCCGATCTTCTAGTACACCATCTCTCAGAATGTCCCTTGCAGCGCACCTTCTAGAATATGACTCCTTTTAGCTCTTCTCGTACCGTGTCTTTTCTGAGAGTATTCTCTGAGGCCAGTCCCCAATGGGACCTTCCAGAGAATATACTCAGTCTTGTAGGTTCCAGACTGTTTGACCGTAATCCCAGGGAAACCCTAAGTTTGACTGGTGCTAAACAGCTGTATTCCTCTTTCTGACTTGGCATTTAATGCCTCTGTAGTACCCTCAACCTTACCCGTGCTTTAGCCTGTCGCACTTTACACACGTCTCATCCTCAAGTGGGGTGCGGTCAGTTACTTTTAGGGTTTATCCCATACCTCTCGGTGTATTCACTAACTT
>JAJJMA010157940.1:15702-39622 GCA_023529015.1 Papaver nudicaule | reverse complement strand
CGCTGCCGGTTCTCTCGGAGTGGTTAGGCTTCAGGGATGCGAGACACGTGTTCCGAGGGATTTTACCCCCTACAAAGACACATATTACCAAGAAGATATCATATATTCTTCATCGACAAAAGGTTAGTAGGAGTTGTGACATTATATGGAATTTCTTCTATTCTACTTATTATATCTTTCCAAATAGTCGGCTACTTTAGTAGAGATACTATAGAGAGATTGTTATCTTGTCACATAACCATGAGTTATGTTGGTATACTTTTTCGGTGTACTAAGTTTACAAGATACACGAGATAGATTCAATACACTTTCCATTGCAATAATTTGCTTGCAAATCACATGTAGGAGAATGGATAAATCTAAGGAGTACTCTAGAGCAAGAGTCACGGATTATAGCTCAGGACGACACAAGTCTAAGTACGGAAATTGGCCCAGCCCAAGTACTTCGAGCAGATCCAGTTAAACCCTAATTTGGAGGCAGGCAGGTTCGCAAACTGGGTCGCGTAGAAGAGCTTCGGATTTTCCTCCTAAGTTCCAAAAACGAGGATTTCAACATGTACATATACGTGAACTATCAGATCTAATGTTTTAAGCCTGGATTCCAAGTCTAGACGGTTCGCGAACCGTCTGGTGATTATCTTCGGGATAATTACGCGGGTTTAACAGATAACTCCTTATCTTCTGTGGTCCATCAAATGAATCTCAATAAGTCAATAAGATTATGGTGTTCTCATTTTCATTGGATCTCTATCTTGAAGTGGTTAAGAGCTAACAAACCACTTGGAAGATAAAGGTTAAAAAGATTTCCAAATGAGATTAACCTAGATTTCTTTGTGTGCAAGCTAAGTAACGGGCACGTTTTACACGGACACTAGCTAACTTGTAGCTTAAGTAATCTGTTGTTTTATCTCAAAGCAACCTATCTTATTGAGTGCTAAATAGAGGATTAAAAAACGAAAACCACAAGCATCAAGCATACGTGAAATTTCTCTGTGGAATTGATCGTAAACTCTTTGCACTTCGGTGTAAGGTTGTTGTGGTAGTCATCCTCTATTAGGTAGCAGTTCCTCTGTGGGATTTACCTAACGACTATAAAGACTTCTCTAGAGAGTTGGGAAGCACGGGTGATCGGTTGTCAACCAACACAAATATTTCAAGTTCTTTCACTTCACTATTATAAATAAGAGTATAACAATAAGAACAATTTCGATCCACAAAGAGGAATTGGTTGTCATTCGTAATTGAAAACTGAAATAACCAGCGGGATTTTGTTGTGCAATAAAATAAAATAAAATAAAATAAATGAAATAAAACTCAAATTATTTAAAAGAATATCAGAGATAAAGGTTGGATAAGGAATTCGCCATCCATCACTAGCATGTTATTCAATCAAGCATCAATTTCATCGTTCACTCACTCGTGTTATCAATAACCCTAAAGTGTCCCCAATCGGTGTCAACACTTCGTTACGTCTCCACAAATCAACACATACTGCAATCGCTCATACATGCATTCTATTCCATAAACAACCTAGTGCAATCGCTAAAAATTAATTTGAGAAAAGCTTTAAGGTCTGTGAGACGGGTTAATCAAAGGCAACACATTCACAATCGTTGTGTATTTAACCTAAGGTAATGAATTACTTGTGACTTCCTTCACGATTCGCACCGCTAGTAATCACAAGGTGCTAATTATTACTAGACTTCTTGATAAAATTACCTAAGAATTCTAATTAACATTACAAGAGTTATCAAGCATATTTAATTCGCGACTTTAAACATACAAAACAACTACTCACCAATCCTTATGTACGATAGTCATAATTCATCTAAAATCAGTAAAACATGAGCGACAAACAAGAGAGTGAATGACAAACCAACGCATTAATCAAAGAACATGTTCATGAATTCAGGTTACATCCTTAACCAAATAAAAAGAATTATTTACTCATAGTTTTTGGAGTTCAATACAATATAATTCAATAAGGAGTAAGTTTAGCAAACCCCTGTTCAAAATTGGATCAGTAACGGTGAAAGACTGCAATGGTTCAAGCTCATTGATGTATTTTGAAAATGAGGGGATACCGAGATATACCACCAACTTTTTAATTTCGTGAACCTAGTTGATTTGGTTACTTAAACGGTCTCACAAATCAATATTCAAGTAACGAACGACCCAAGTACAGTTCAGATAACCGACAAGAACAAATTCTCGTAGATCTCAATAGAGATGGATTCACTCAAGGGTATGAATCAACAAAGTTGCAATACTTTAATTATATAAATCAGAGACAATATAATGCGGAAGGGAAAAGATAAAGCAAGACACCAGAAGTTTTGTTAACGAGGAAACTGCAACCAGCAGAAAAACCCCGGGACCTAGTCCATATTTGAACATACACAGTATTAAGCGAATACAGACGCTAGCCTACTCTCAGACTTCGGAATAGAATGTATCGAGACTGAATTAAACCTCCAAGCAACTAAGCTATCATTGTGCTCCTACGTCTTTTGACTCCCAGCAGAAGCCTACGCACTTGATTCCCCTAGCTGATGTCCTTTACAGGCCTAGGAGTTGCTCCACTTCCCTTCGTGAAGACTAGCGCTACTCTGCTTCTACAGGACGCCTTGTGTACTCGATTGTCCTTCAACAAGAATATGATAGTTGATTTCCTTTAGACTTAAAGTCAAGGTTAATGGAAATCGATATACTGATTAGGGCTTATTGATCTAGCTAAACAGTTTTACCTCGTAACACGTGACGAACTTAGTATTAAACCTAGTTTGTGAATTGCGTTATGGAACTTCTAGGACTTAAAACACCGAGTGCAGCCTTACGAAGTTTTTATCAAAATCTTTGGTCCTTATTGATTGAATTGATAAACAAATCAATCGACCTAAGATACATGATCAGGAATATTAATTTTGACATGTACTTCACGATCCTCAAGAGAAGTCTTTAAAATAGTCATAGTCCAATAAAAGGACTTCGAGATGACGACCAACCTTTTTGCAAGAATACACAGATGTGTAGAGGATTGAAGTTGTATCTTGCAGAAGGTCATCTATTTATATTGATTATCAAGGGAGGTTTTGCTTTAAAGTTAAGCAACCTTGAGTGAGGCTCAAGCAAGTTTCCGGACTTAGAAAAGTTCATAGGCTTGCATTGAGGTCCAACTCAATCTTGTTTTAACCCGTTGGTTAAAAACCTAAAGGCCGTGAGAAGACTCGCCTTGACCTAATCGAAGGATGGCAATGTCTAAACAATATTGGCCATGCTAAGGAGTCCATGTAAGAATACACGAACCTAAAGAAAATTGTGGACAAGAGCTCAATGGGCCTTGTTGTGAAAGAGTTCGAAAATTCGATCGCAAAAGGCAAAACCTCAAATTGAAGTTTTAGATCATGGCTTATATGAACGCGTTCATGTACAGTTTCTCCAGGTTCAGGAGTTTTTGAACTCTTATATGAACGCTTTCATGAGAAACTGCTGAGTTCAGGAATTTCCCTTCCAGCATATGAACGCGTTCATAAACGCGTACGTTGTTCAGGTGTAATTCAAGAACTAGCTCTATTCCCATATTCTACTTAAGCATTGGTCACTTAGTGATCTAAATGCTAAGAGAACTAATCTTTGATCCTTCGAGATCATTATAAACCACATCATAGACTATTTCAATTAATAGAATGGTAAATAAGAAACTTGAAAGGAAAACCTTCTAGCCTTTAATGAGGACGACAAATGTATCATGTGTAAGCTTTGGTCTTCATCTTCAATGGTCTTCGTCTCGAATACCTAACCTATCATAGTCCGAGTGATGTAGTAGACTTATCAAAGATTGTGTTTTCGTCAACTAATGTAGCTTACATATGTATTAAAAAAGTGAATTTTTTTAGTCCTAATGTAGCTTGATCTTCTTGTAATCTTCAACGTCTTCAGATATGATCGTGTTTTCCTACAAGTGAAGATTCAAGGTATAAATAACAACTCAAAGAGTCACCACACATCTTGGTTCTAGAAGGACATAGTCTAACAAGAGTTGTTATGCAATTGAGTAGTATACAAAACTTGTAAGCATATTGCACCGATGCTTAAAGATACTACACAACATGATATGTTCTCCCCCTTAATCAATACACTAACTTTCGCTTTGACATGACAAACACATCGATTTTACTCCCCCTATGACAATTCCAAAAAGATTTCTCTTTTGAATGACATATGTCGTAGTAGTTAGAAGATTTCTCCCCCTGAAACTACTAAGATTTCTCCCCCTTTTTGTGATAAAAATTAAATAGAAAAAGAAAATAGGTATCATCATAAAATAGCGTAAACCAATGTAGACAAAGGTAAACATACCTGAAACGAGAGACTAAAGGCGCAATTCTCTCGCACTTTCCACCGCCGCACTACCCAAAAAGATATTAGCATGAAGCATAAGTTCAAAAGAACTCTCCCCCATCGCGTGGCATTCCCTAAAGAACAACGCGGCGACCTTCCCAAGTAAGGATTTTTGTAGAAACTTGGGTTCTAGTACAATTTTACAAGTAAAATTGCAATTATGTTTTTCTACCCTAGCCAGTTACGAACGTAGAAATTCAAATCTTAATCATCCAAATTCTCATAGAGTTTCAGAAAACCATCACCTTTATAGAAAACAAAAAGTTACCCCTTCTTAGCACGTTACGACTAGGAACGAAAAGTACAACGTTTTATCCAGCGGAGTCCAAAATTTTAGCTTATGAGGTTCCTCCTTATCAAAATCGTCTCCTCTTAGCCATAAGAGTCAGAAGCATGGATTTTGATAGTTCTTCGTAAATTGCTTTACCCGAAAAGGGTGATATGGCTAAAAAAGGCGAATTTACGATATTTGCAATACAATCACATGGATAATCAATAAAGATCAAAGTATTGCAATCATCAATCAAGATTGTAAATAAACTCAGTTAATTGATGAAATGAAAACATGGAAGTAGAACAAGCATGCAGTGTTTTTGATAAAAAAATAACTACTTCTAGCATAATTGAAAAAGGAGGGGTACCGAAATACTACCAACTTTTCGTTTTGGCTCGTGAGTCTTATGGTTTAAGTCTGGACGATCTCAAAAATCAATATCCAAACTTATAACTGGAGTTGTTAAACCTCGACAAAGAGTACTTTGGAGTCAACTCTACAGTTAGGCAATAACGTACTACTTGGTGTTTTAATTATATAATCAGAGATATAATGCGGAAAGTAAAAGCACACAAGACACCAGAGATTTTTTTAACGAGGAAACTGCCTTGCAGAAAAACCTCGGGACCTCGTCCAGATTGAACACCGCCCAGTACAAACTGACTACAAACACTAGCCTACTATAAGAATTCGGTCTGGGATGTAGCAGAGACCAACTCAAGCCCTCCAAGCGAATTGGCTACTGTCGCCTTCCTTACGTCTCTAGACCCCCCACAGATCGTCACGCACTTGATTCCCCCAGCTGACGTCCTTTACAGGCCTAGGAGTTGCTTTGACCGATGCCAAAGGCTTGTGTCAGCAATACTGGTTTTTCAACCTAATTGTTGACGTATGGTGTAACTGTCCTCTATCAGTTTACCACACACAAGATGACTTCCTTCGGATTGTTAAATCCAGGTCATACGGAAATCTACTTCACAAATCGGGGCTGACACGCAAACCAAGTAAGCAATGCCCAATTAGTATCTACCTCAGTTATACACGAAGAATCACTTAAGAAACTTGTATAACTGGAGCTAACTAGGTCTTCCAACACCGAGTGCAGCCGTGCGTTGCTACCTTTCCAACCTTGTTGAGTAACGTATCAGTTCTTGAATAGCCGTATATCAGAAGAGACGGACTTTAGAATAGACAAAAACGTGATCAGGTTACCAAGGTTACAGGTTAATCCGATTTCAACCAAAGATGGTTTCAATCTCCTACCTGTGCTTTCCAACTCTCAAGAGAAGTCTTTATAGTCGTAGGGAGTTCCCAGAGGAGCTGCAACCTATAGAGGATGACTATACCACAACAAGCATTCACCGAAGTGAAAAGAGTTTACGCTACCTTCCCTAAGGACCTTCACGTATGCTTGATGCTTGCGGTATTTGTCCATAGACACCTCTATTTATAGCACTCAATAAGATAGGTTGCTTTGGAATAAAGCAAGCAATTACTTGTCCCACAAGTTAAGGAAACTTGGAAATCAAGTAAAGAGATTAATCTCAATTGGAATTCTTTTTACATTATCTGCCAAGTGTTTTGTTAGCTCAAAAACACTTCAAGATAGAAATCCAACAGACCAGAGATAATCTTATCTTATTGAATCATTGAGGATCGTTAGATGGAACACAAAAGATATTATGTTTTACACAAGTCCATCTAAGAGATAAAGGAGTTTGGAATTTGACTCAGAGTGAAATTCTAAAAGAATCTTCACTAAATCCGACACCAGCAAGATGACTACCGTCAGGTTCACGTACTGGTACGCGAAATAAATATCCATCTCGAACTCAGGAGAATTTCCGAGTTTCTGGTACGCAAACCGGTTCGTGAACCGTGGGCCTGTCAGATTTCGTCAAATCTGGATTCCGCTGGAAGTACTGGGCTGAGCCAGAACTTAGACGTGTGTACGTCCTCAGCTGTGATCCATGGGCTCTTTGCTCAAGAGTACTCCTTTAGATTCATCCATATCCAACTAACAGTTTGCAAGCAAACCATTGCAATGGACACATGGCACTGAATCTATCTCATTCATACTTGTACTCACAGTATTTGTGGGAACAAACACTGGTCATGAGACAAGGCCACGTTACACAAGAATACGATCTCAATCGCTATTATCACTACTAAAGTAGTCGACTATATTTCGAAAGAATAGATAAAGTAGAATAGAAGAATATCCATAAAGTCATAACTCCTACTAACCTTTTGTCGATGAAGAATAATTGATGTCTTCTTTGTCTTCACAGTCTTCGTCTTCAAGGTCTCTACTACTTTATCTATATCCCAATTCCGAAATCTAAACTCTAGTAGGCTAAATCAAGAATTGAGTTTTGACACCTAAAACTGACAACTAGCTTGACATACCAACGCTAGTGGGTTTGACCGGACAATGCCCTAACAATAATGATTACCCAAAACCCAAAGGAAAAAGATAACTTTTGAAAAGGAATTAACTATGCTAATAGATTATTGATAATAATTATCAATGTCCAATGTCCCTTCAACATTAGTCGTGCTCATAGGAACATACAATTCATGAAACTTCTGGTTGAAACTGATAAGAAGAGCTTCATGTTGTTTCACCATGGCTTCTTGAACTTACAGCGACTTCTAAAATACTTCATTAAGAGTTTGAACATCTCTTTTGGTTTCTTTGCATTCTTTAACAATAGAAGCAATCTATGATTCTTGGGAATATTGGATCTGGGTTTCTTCATATTCCTCTTCTTGTTTTTCAGAAGGTTCTTCTTGTTTTACTTTGAAAACTTAGGATTCTCATCAATTTTCATGGCAACAGGTTTTCACCATTGGTGACAGAGAGATTTGTTGATGGATCCATGAAAGTATTTTAGATATGAGAACCTTCACCCAAGACCCCTTATATAGAGGTTTTCTGGAAAAGAATTTACAAAAAAAAAAAAAAAAAAAAAAAACATTTTAAATAGTTTTCCTTGAGAAGGAAGTCGGTTCCGAAATGTCTCGTTCAAGAAGTGGGACAATAGCATTTATTCATGTGTAATAATCATTAAGGATTCAGCGTGTCCCAATATATATGATTTTATTCATTAATAACCATATTTTTAAGTTTAAATATCAATGGCATGTTTAGATGTATATCTAATTTCATGTTTTTCTCTAGTACTTAAATTCCTGATCATTCCCATTGATCCTGATCTCGACTCTTGCCTTAGGAGCCAGAGGCAGGGAGAAGTATTAGAAATAGTGCAAAGAGTATTGATACCCACATCGAGTCATTACATTTTGAACTCATACTTTTATGATGTGGTGGCATAGTTTAGATGCTGGAAAGACAAATTGTGACAACCGTTCGTATTGGGGTTTTCTGGTCATAGACCATCAGGACAATTGATCACACAATCAGTTGAGCGTGGATTCATCTCTTTGGAGCAGCGCTCAACAACTTTTGAGATAAGAATTATTGTCAATCCCTAGAAATTAAATGGATTTAACAAATTCTCAAGATACAAGGGCCTCCATAAATCAATAAAGACATACATAAGAGACAAGAGGCTACCAGGGTGTCCTTGTAGTGTGCATGACATCGTTCTCGGAACACTTAGAATGATTTCGCACTTCCCATCACATTAATTTGTGTTGGTATGAGCAACATTTTGCTCATCTTCTTGAACAAAGTTTTCTCTTCCGATCTAAATTTCTTAGATCTGATTCTCTTTCTCTTAATTTGATGAGAGTCATCTCTATGTAGGAATCTTTTATTTGAAGAGGAATTTGAAGACATACCTTTCATCTCCTTATTCTGATATGATTCACGAATCATTTGAAGCGAGTTCGCTAGCGTGGTTGCTCTTCTTTGTAATTTATTGACATATATATTTGACTTTTTTCTTGTAGCGATAGCAGTGAGAGTACATATGTCCTTTCATGCCGGAGTAAGTATAGTTTATGTGAGGTTCTGGTTTCTTAAGAAAAGAAACATCATCTCTCATTATGTCAATCAAAGGATTCATGTTCAAGATAACATTTTTGTCAGGGATAGAATCAATAGTCGTAGCACTGAGTGCATGGTTATCAATTTCTTCTTATGATTCATAAAAATTTGAAGAGTCAATAAGAGTACTAGCAGCATCAAGAGCTTTTCCTCCAATGTATCTCCTTTGATTTGCACATTCTGGTGCAAGATGACCAAATCCCCTGCATTTAAAACATTGTGGGATGTTATTATCAATAGACTGTTCTTTTCTTGAAGCAATATTGTCATGAGGCCTTTTAAATGTGGAGGCATCTTTAATAAAACGTTTATTACGTTTCTTCAAAAGTTCTCTAAATTGACGTGTAATTAGTGGCATAATTTCATCATCGCATGAGTCACCCTTGTTATCTGATTCTGATAATAGTTGATCGTTGGAATCACTTGGATTCTATATGGATTTAAAAGATTTTTTTTTTGGTTTTAAATCTTTATCAAAGATTTTTAACTTAGCCACAAGATCACTTCTTTTTATTTCAAAACCATGTGTTTCTTGGATGGCATGTTTATTTGAATCGTATCTTGAAGGTAAAGACGTAAGAATTTTTCTCACAATTTCCCTTTCTTCAATAGTTTTTCCAAGCGATTACGAGGCATTAACAATTGTTGAAAGTCTATGCTTAAATTCTTCAAAGGTCTCATCATCAGACATGCGAAGGTTTTCCAAATCTGATGAGAGAATTTGAAGTCTGGCTTCTTTCTCTGAAGTGTTGCCTTCAAATATGGTTTGTAGAATATCTCAGGCTTTCTTTGACGTGTTGCATGTAGTATCATGATGTTGAAGTTCTGGTGTTATGGCATGAATGATCGCATTAAGCGCATCAGAATCTATCTTTGTTTCTTTATTTCCGAATCAGAATATTCTAAATGAGTTTTATCTCGTTCATCGTCACCGTTTTTAACGGTGGGTATAGTATACCCATTAATCACATAGACCCAACACTTATAGTCTCGTGATTAAAGAAAAGATCACATGGCAGATTTCCACCATACATAATTTTTGCCATCAAAGACTGGTGGTACATGAACGTTCGTAGCATGAATGTTCATAGTTCACGAGATTGTCAAACACAGACAATTACGTCTTTCAGGTGTTTGCCTGCTCTGATACCAATTGAAAAGGAGGGGATACCGAGATATACCACCATATTTTTAATTTTGTGAACCTAGTTGATTAGGTTACTTGAACGATCTCACAAATCAATATTCAAGCAACGACCCGACTACAGTTTAGAGAACCGAATTCCAACAAGAACAAGTTCTCGTAGATTTCAACAGAGATGGATTCACTCAAGGGTATAAATCAACAAACTTGCAATACTTTAATTATACAGATCACAGACAATATAATGTTGATGGGAAAAAACAAAGAAAGACACCGGAAGTTTTGTTAACGAGGAAACCACAACCAGCAGAAAAACCCCGGGACCTAGTCCACATTTGAACACACATAGTATTAAGCGAATACATACGCTAGCCTACTCTCAGACTTCGGACTGGAATGTATCGAGATTGAATTAACCCTCTAAGCAACTAAGCTACCGTTGTGCTCCTACGTCTCTTGACTCCCACCAGAAGCCTACGCACTTGATTCTGCTAGCTGATGTCCTATACAGGCCTAGGAGTTGCTCCACTTCCCTTCGTGAAGTCTAGCGCTACCCTGCCTCTACAGGACGCCTTGTGTACTCGATTGTCTTTCAACAAGAATACGATAGTTAATTTCTTTTAGACTTAAAGTCAAGGTTAACGGAAATCGATATACTGATTAGGGCTTATTGATCTAGTCTAAACAGTTTTACCTCGTAACGTGTGACGAACTTAGTATTAAACGTAGTTCGTGAATTGCTTTATGTAACTTCTAGGACTTAAAACACCGAGGGCAGCCTTACGAAGTTTCTATCAAAATCTTTGGTTCTTTTTGATTGAATTGATAAAAAAATCAATCGACCTAAATAAATGATCAGGAATATTAATTTCGACATTTGCTTCGCGATCCTCAAGTGAAGTCTTTCAAATACTCGTGGTCCAAGAAAAGGACTTCGAGATGACGACCAACCTTTCTGCAAGAAAACACAAATGTGTAGAGGATTGAAGTTGTATCTTGCAGAAGGTCATCTATTTATATTGATCGTCAAGGGAGGCTTTGCTTTAAAGTTAAGCAACCTTGAGTGAGGCTCGAGCAAGTTTCCGGACTTAGAAAAGTTCATAGGCTTGCATTGAGGTCCAACTCAATCTTCTTCTAACCCGTTGGTTAAAAACCTAAAGGCCGTGAGAAGACTCGCCTTGACCTAATCGAAGGATGGCAATAGCTAAGCAATATTGGCCATGCTAAGGAGTCCATGTAAGAATACACGAACCTAAAGAAAATTGTGGACAAGAGCTCCATGGGCCTTGTTGTGAAAGAGTTCGAAAATCCGATCACAAAAGGCAAAACCTCAAATTGAAGTTTTAGAACATGGCTTATATGAACGCGTTCATGTACAAATTTTCCGGATGAACGCTTTCATGAGAAACTGCTGAGTTCAGGAATTTTCCTTCCAGCATATGAACGCGTTCATAAACGCGTATGCTGTTCAGGTGTAATTCAAGAACTAACTCTATTCTCACATTCTACTTTAGCATTGGTCACTTAGTGATCTAAATGCTAAAAGAACTAATCTTTGATCCTTCAAGATCATTATAACCACATCATAGACTATTTCAATTGATAGAATGGTAAATACGAAACTTGAAAGGAAAACCTTTCTAATCTTAATTTAATGAGGACGACAAACGTATCAAGTGTGTAAGCTCCGGTCTTCATCTTCAATGGTCTTCGTCTCGAATACCTAACCTATCCTAGTCCGAGTGATGTAGTAGACTTATCAAGGATTGTGTTTTCGTCAACTAAACTTAACAACTGACTTGAGACAGCAACGCCAGTGGGTTCAACCGAGCAATGGTCTAACACTTTTCTCCGAATCTTGAATTCTGACTCCCAAACCTTCTATCTGCTCATGTAGTCACAAGGTAATATGAGATACTTCTGTTAGGTTTCTCCTCTTCTTTTTATAACTTCTTTTCTCGCAGCCAACTTGATTCCCTCAGCGATCCTCTTTCCTAATCCAGCTTAACTTCTAAAAGTAGTCCTTAATCTTCCACCATTCACCAATATAATCGACGACAGCAACAACTTATATAACTGGATTCTCGGCAAAGAGATATTGTGTCAAGACTTTAACCCGATGCAAACCCATTTATTTTCCTGTTAGTGTCTTGTTCTAACCCTTGGCAAAGAGTCCAGTGAACGACAACATTAACCCCCTCTCTCGTTTCTTCTCAAGACCACCAGAACCATTGTCTAGCCAATGCCAAAGCTGGTTCAGTCGGCTTGAACCTCTATCAAACTCGTTTTAAATTCTTATCAAGAACCTAGCCAACTGGCACTAGAAGTTCCCGGCCACTATAACCCTTGGTACACAACTCTCAGATGATGGCTAGCCGTGCGAACCATTATTGGCACTAACTAATGCAGAAGTAAGAACTTGGTTGTACATGCATTTCCACAAACACATGGTATGCGTGTTTCTGGTGAAGGAAGGATGAGTTTGTTTTGTTTCTCCTAACCTCTGTATCTCCTTTCCTGCACAAAATCGACAAACTCACACAAACCATTGTTCTGAATTCAATCAAAGCTCAAATATCCGTACTCAACTATACAACAACGCCATTTTCTTCTTTCTCTGTTTTAAGCTTTAGTTCATAACTAAGTGAACACCAATCAATGCCTTCAAAAACCAATCAATGCCTTCAAAAACCAATGCCGCTATCACTCAAGACCTTTCATTTCTGACCTTGAAAACCCCTGCAAGTGTTAGCTATCATTGAAAAACACATCCATGTGAACTACCTACCAAAACCAGTCTTGAACCATACAGAAACCCGAGTTTCCTTGCTCTTTTTCTTCTAGTACTCGAAACCTCTGTGACCCCAATGCTTATACTCACCAAATCCATCTGTTCTTGGCTACTGATCTGACCCTAAGCTTGTCGGCATTATGCCCCTGGTGCAGTGAAGAAAACCAGAACAAAACTGGTCGGTCTGGCAATTTAACAAACACCTGGAGTGCATGACCTTTCTGATGAACTATGAACCAGTTTGATATGCTTCTAATCTCTCTAATCTCGCATTCCCTGCCTTTCAATCATACACAGACAACAATGACAATATATCTCTTCCACCCAACAGTCATCGATCCTTGATGAAACCAACAACAACCATGGCAGCATCCTCTCTTCTCCTGTGTGTTAACTTCGAACATTGTTGATGTACATTCTCTTCTTGCTGTAACAAAATCCGAAAGCAACCATCACAAACTAGTGTCGTTGTTCATTCTCTTATTGCTGTGTAATGACTTTAAGCTTCAATTCCTCATTCTCTTGTGCGTGCAATTGCCTTGTGTCCACTAATCCTTCCAATGATTTATTTGTGTACAATCTCCACAACAAGCCCATAGTAAAAGCTTCACATTCCAGCACCATAGTCGGCACCTACGACCCATTAAGTAACTTGTGCCCACCATTCTTTCAAGAGCTATTTTTTTGATTTTTTTGTTTTTTTTTTTTTTTTTTTTTTTTCCGAGAGTGAGAAACAAAGAATTTACCTCCCCCTCACTTGAATTTTACATTGTCCACAATGTGAACTGAATCCAATGGAAACCAAGTACATGTATGAATCTGGTGGGTTGACTCCCACCAAGCGAAGTCGAATGGGTTGACTCCCATTAAACACAATCTTTGTATCTCTGCAAAAAGAACAAACAAAACAGCAAAAGAAATTACAAACAATGGGTTGCCTCCCACGTAGCGCTTGGTTTAACGTCATCAGCCCAACTGTAGGGAGAATGTCTACAAGTTTCACCATCTCCACGTTCTCGGGCACAAAGTTCTCGTAGTAAGGTTTCAAGTGATGGCCATTCAACTTGAATTCATTCCATGAAGTTAAATTTTGAACCTCTACTGCACCATGAGAAAAAAACATTTGTAATGACATAAGGTCCCTTCCAACGAGAACGTAATTTTCCAGGAAATAACTTATGTCGAGTATCGAATAACAAGATTTTTTGTCCAACAGTAAACTGTTTTCGAGAAATCATGTTATCGTGAAAAGCTTTAGTTTTTTCCTTGTAAATTCGTGAGCTTTTATATGTTGAATTTCTAATCTCTTCTAGCTCATTCAATTGAAGTTTCCTTTGTTTTTATGCACCATCCATCTCCATGTTGCACTGTGTAATAGCCCAAAAAACCTTATGCTCAATTTCAACAGGAAGATGACAATGGGAGAAAGAAACTCCAAGTTTTTTCATAAAAATGCATCATAATCAGAGAGTCAATCTTATCCACTCATTGGTGATTAATGATGTGATGTGTCATGACAAGGATCTAATCAATGCTAAGGCAAAGAATGTATATCTCAACGTTTTCAAAGAAGATACTCAGCATAGACCAAAGTTTGATGAATATGAATTGCCTTCTTTAAGTTTACAACACACGGTTATGTTGGAGAAACCTTTTGAAGAAAAGGAAGTGAAGAAGGTAATATGGAGTTTTGGCACCAAAAAATCTCCAGGACCTGATGGTTACACCAGGGAATTCTTCAAAGCAGTTTGGGATATCATCAAATTTGAGCTTATGGCTGTGATCAAAGAATTTGAGATCAAAGGTTGAATTGTAACGGCATAATTTTGATCCCTAAGTGTGATGATGCAACTTCAATGAACAATGTTTAGCCTAAAAGTCTTAGTGGTGGTGTGTATAAGCTCATATCTAAATTGTTAACTGAAAGATTGAAGAATTTGCTGCCAACAAGTATATCAGATTTCAAGGGGCCTTTGTAGATGGAAGACAAATAACAGATGGAATTCTCATTGCTTCTGAGCTCACTGACACTAGAGAAAGAGCTGAAATTTCTGGTCTTATGGTAAAGGTGGAGATATATGTCTACTTTGGAGGGATAAATGAGTGAATGACAATTCTTTACAAACTCTATTTCCAGTTTTGTATAAGCTGAGCAGAATGAGAAATGCTAACATTCAAGAATGTGAAGTGCAAGGGGGTGGGTAGAATCTGAACTTCACAAGTTAATGAGGTTGAAGTGGATGAAGTGGCTCAGTTGATTCATATGCTCCCTGTTAGAGCATGGCTCGGTCAACCTCACTAAGTGTTGGTATGTCAAGCTTAGTTGTCAACTTTAGTGATCAAAACTCGACCGCTAAACAACACACAACTAGGTGAAGTCATGTGAGAGTTGGCTTTAGGTTGTGGAAGATTTTGGTAGGATTTAGAATCACTGGTTGAAGAGTTGAAGAAAGACTGAAGATCAAACGAAGACATCCGGCTTCATCATTCACCATGTTAGTGAATCCAAATAATGCGATTCCATTATCTTTTACACTTGTGCTACAAAAGACATAAACATAACTCTCAGCTTGAGCTTTGCGTTATGACTTGATCACCTGTGATCAGTGTGTCTTATGAAAACTCCGCTTTACCACTTGTGGTATTAGTTTTGTAGTTATGACGTTCCAATATTGCTTAGAGCTTTCTTTTCTTCTCCGTCTCTAAGTTAATATAAAGGTTTTTCTTAAAACCTTTTCGAGTTGGATATAACAATGTGATGTTATCTCGGTAGTACTACGAGATTTGATCCATCACAGTATTGTGTCGGATTGATTGCATATATTTATATGAGCCAATGTAAGAGAGATCGTGACTCACACTTATGTTGTGTAGACTCGAAATACTGATGTTCTGAGATTCGAATACGACTTCTTGGTTTGGCTCTGAAATCTGAAGTTCTGAATCATTCATTTGATTCTGTATATGAACATCTTGTATGCCATATCTCACATCTGGATTCCGAAACCATATTTGTGTATCTCAACTTATGAATATTCAATGTTCGAAACCTCAATGTAGGTTTTGGTAAAACTAAACGTTGATTTCGAAACCATAATCTGGTTTTCGCATTCATAAGCTATTGGTACGAAACTTAAAATATTGTGACCAATGAGATATAACAGATTCGTAACTATGTTTGTGTGGCTGACAGTGACTTGAGAATCGAGGCCAATGTCTCTTGACCATGTGAGTCTAAAAGGTTGAAAAGACCCTGGGGTTTCCTAAAGGTTTATGTGAACCGGGAAATATATTCCTGTGCGTCGAGGCTAAAAAGGTGTGATGCTGAAACATTTCTCGACCACATGGACTCTCAAGTTCGACACCAAACATTTGTGAAGAATTTAATATGTGTTTCTTGTTTCGAAACCTTAACCAAGGTTTTGTTAAACAGAATCTAGATTTCAAAACAAAGCTTTAGGTTTCACTATGTGGAAACTTGATTTGGGAACCTTAATATGGTTCTGGTCATATAATGAACTTTACGTTCCGAAACCTTAATTTGGTTTCTGCCAAAACAGATGTACGTTTTGAAACCTTAATATGGTTGACTCAGAATGCGTAACTTTGAAGTTCAAACTCCATCTTTTTGATTTGTTCTTCAACGAACTATTGAGTTTGATATTCTCGGTTTGAAGTTTGAATTCGTTCATCTTCAATATACAACTAAGTGGGATTGAGTCATCATCTGAATATGGTTAGTCGCTCTAGTTAGTAGACACATGATTTCGGATCAATACTGTACGTGATTAAATCTTCGTATGATTTACTACTCGATCAAATATTCATTTGATTATTCATTTGATGTTTTGCTTTGAATTCTTGGATATCATTAATGTGACATCTATATTGGAATCAAGAAATCAGGAGATTTAACATTTTGCTAGTTACTCGTGGAATCTCGCACCGTACTTCCAATGGTATATCTATTTGCGTGATTCGGAATGTCTGAACCTATGTGTTCACTTAAGCTTAACACACAAGGCTTTGTCCACGTTTGTTATGATACGTTTATGCGGAACATTGAACCACGTTGAACCAGATCCCACTTCCACCTAGGTTCGTCTTGCTAGCCCAGCAATACCAAGGAAGTAATGTCGACATTATTAAAGCTGGTGACTATATTTGGAAGTAATAATATCTAAGGAGATTTTCGAAACTAAGGACACATTTTCGAATTGAAATCTTTCCCAGGGATCATATTTGGTAAGCACCATATTTCAAATTAAAAGAAATATCCAAATATACCTTAAGATATTATTTGCTTTGATTGCTCTTGGCTAAACATGTTTCAAAAATATATTTTCTTTATGGAATATATTTTTCTTAAATGTAAAATGTTAGAGTATTAGTTCTCGTTAAATGATATGAGACTAAATGGGGAATTTCAGAACTATTATGTAAATGTGCTTTGTGGAATTTCCGAAATTAAGTTTGCCTCATTTCAAAGCTAAAGCCTTAGTCAATATAAATAGGAGTGGTATCTCTCCTGAAAGCTTTATCCCTCTAGCCAAGCTCTTCTTCGGAATTGTAGCTTGTGTTTGCCGCTTTTCTTTTCAATTACCTTTGAGCTTTTGCTCTCGGTCTAGAATTGCGTGAAAGTCTTCTCTTGGGATCGAGAAGCCTAGAAGTACCTCTTACGGGAAACTAGTTTATGTTTACTAGTCTTCTTTGTATTGTACTTGTGTTTTGTTCTATCACGTCTATCAAACCTAATGATCTTGTTTATTCTAAGGTCCTTCTCTTCTGATATAAGGCCACTCAAGATCGTTGTGATTAGAACATACTCTTTATCCATTAACCTGGATTTGTCAGGAAGCCGCTTTCGGTTTGTGTGCCTAAACTATAAATATTGAGTCGAATCAAGATCGATGTTATTGGATTTGTTCTTTGCAGGTACATCGTTCTTCACGGTCATATCATCGTACTTGCTACAACTATCTGCTTGATTCCAACTGGGACGACAAGGTTGCTCTTTCGTGAGTTTAGGTTTTGAAACCTTGATCGATATCTCGAGGTGTTTATTGCCTAAGTAAACTTAATAACCTCGCTCTTGGTGTGAAAATACTTCGGTGAAATATATGTTAGTTAACAAGGATATCATCTAGCGATTTGACCTGCCGCTATTTGGTTGTTGTCCATAAGGTTGTAATCGTCCGGTTGGAGGTCGGGTAGCGATAATCCTCGTGATGGGCTGTGAGGCAACTCTTGCGTAAGACAGTAAAGGACGTCTGTTTGCGTAAGGGAGTACATGTGCGTGACCACCTTGTTGTTGTTGGAGGCGTAGGAATACTGAGGGGAAATCTTTGTGACTAATAGTCGTATTAGGGTCATATTGTCTGCACCAGCTAGTCTGAAGTCTGAGAGTAGGTGTGTTGGCGGCTTAATTCATAAGAGTATTCAAAACTGGACTAGGTCCCGGGGTTTTTCTACGAGTTTGTAGTTTCCTCGTTAACAAAATCTTGTGTGTACTTTACTTTACCTCCGCATTATATTTGAGTCATCTTATATAATTAAAGTATTGTACTTGGTTGGTTGACATAGTCTTTCGGATTCTTGTATTTACTCCCTTGTGTGAATCAATCAGATCTGAAAGAGATCTTGTTCTTGATTGCAGGAACCGGTTAAGGTTTGACTCGGTACCCTCGTCTTTTCAATTGGTATCAGAGCAGGCAAACACCTTAAGATCTCTGTGTTTGGCTCGATCTAACCTATAAGAAAAACATGATAAAGAACACTGATTCATGTCTAGACAACTTGACACAAAATACAATCTGTGTTAGTTCATGTTCTGGTTCTGCACTTGTTGCAGCCGCTTCCTCACAACTTGGTTCTTTTATGTCACCTAATTGTGGTCATGTTATTCTTGATAATCCACACCACGGATCTGACATATCAGACTTTGATGCTAAAGGGGCCGATTTTGAATTGGCTAGACTTTTAAAAGAGACTATCTCAGAAAAAGAGCGAATAAGATCTGAATTGACTCATTTAAAAGTATGCATCGGAGTAAAAGACCAAAGTGTTGGAGAACTGTACAACAAAAATGAATTCTCTGAAAAGAAAAAGAAACTGCTTGATCTAGCTCTCGAATGTGAAAAGATGAGACAGTATCAAAATGATCTTGATGCTAAACTAATATCTTCTGATCTTAGTGCATATACGACATTGTCATCCGGATCAACTCACTGTAGTCCAAAACTGGATTGGGGAGAAGAATGTTATTCTGATCAAGATAGAACTTCTGTGATTGCTGACAATGGTGAGTCTTTTTGCTTACTTGCTGAAGTAGAAACCCTTTCTGTGGATAAAAATGAATATATTTCTATTACAAAATCTCTTGAAGATTTAGATAATCTCAAATCAGAAAATCTATGTCTCAAGGATCAACTTGCATTATGTGAGAAGACTTTATCCGACAAGACTAATGAACTAGATAAACTTCGTGATGAGTTCGCTAGAACCATATCTCTGAAGGAAGGTAAAATAGAAATGTTATACCGTGATCTTCAAAGATTATCTGGAGGTTCTCAAAAAGTATGTGCTATGCTGTTTGGTCAAAAGTCCTTTGGAGACTCTAGTGGTCTTGGATTCAATACTCAACAGACTCACAGTGGAAACTCAATGAGTAAGTCAAGTTCCTGCTTGGAAGGAAAAAGTCCTAATGCAATTGACACATTTTGTAATTTCTGTGGATGTAACTCTCACTGTCGTGAATCCTGTCTGGACTCCTCCAAGAGTCTTCAGTTAATTTCCTCACTTCAAAAAAGTTTGAAGGAAATTGAAAAGGAACTGACTAATTACAACAAACAATGTAATAAGACTCAGAATAACTCCAATCATGCGAAAAATAGAAGAAGAATTAAGTCTAGATCTTCAAATAATCCTGCGAATCCAGGAGAGACTTTCTCTCTCAACTAGTTTCGAAGTTAAGCGTCCAAAGTTTTCTCATCTATACTATAAATAAGAGAAAACAAAATAAAAGTGTTTAGAGTAATTATGTTTGCAAAAATAAGTTTTAAAATAAACTACCCGATCTCAAGAAAAAATTCTTACCAAATTTTTCAAAATCAAAATCTTTTGTTTCGAACTTTTTCGAAATATTCTTTCCTTTTTATGCACATACTTTCGAAACATTGCACCCTATTATTTTAGGAAACTTCTTTTTCGAAAGTAATTTCTTTATCTGTGCACATTTAACCAATATAAGATGTGTATTTCGATATAATCTTTTACATCTCTTCTTGAAAAGCTTGTAAAGCATTAATGAAGAACATGGAATTGGGAAAAGATGCCGATATTGAAGAATGGGTTGTTGATGATTCGAATCAGGAAGCTGAACCCATGAATCTTCTTAGTGAGAAACATGTAACCTGTATGATTGCTAGTATTGGTGGAAAGAAGAAAGACTTTATTCAAGTTGATCTTTTTGGAGAGATGTTATATGATTTCGAAGTAGTCAAAAACCAACTTGAAGTAGCTTTCAAAGAACAAAGCAAACTAAAAGAGTGCTTGGGAGATCTCTGCTCCCAAATGGTGTTTCTCAAGAGCTATGCTAATCAAGTTCTTAACAAGCAAAGCTTGTCAAGTGAGTCACTTAGAAACATTGAGGATTTGATGAAAACTCTTGATGTGGATCAAGAATCTCCTAATGACGGTTGAGAAGTACATAACCTCTAGTTGCTTCTATGTGAAAGTTATTAAAGGTTCAAAAGAATTTCAACATTGTGAAATAAAATAAACAGATTATTAGTAGATTTTTATTTTCTCTTGTTATTTTCTGTTTCGAAAAACATTAAATAAAAATTATTATTATTTACTTGCGTCTGATTTGGAAAAGAGTATATGATTCCGAGTTTGTGAAAACCCTAAAAATCATACAATCAAAAGTTTCTTGATCATGAGAAAAAGCTTAACTTTTGTAATATACATAACTATGCATCACTACCGAGGTAATGGAAACAACTATGTGTTGCAATAAGATTGAGGTAGACAAATCAAGTATTGCAAACATCATTAATAATCATCTAAAAAGAACTTTTATTAATGAAGTAAAGTAGTACATGCTGAAAAACTCTAAAAAGTATGAAAAGGCAAACTACTTCTAGATATAGTTTATATTCCTTAGGCAAAAGTAAGAACAAGTTCTCACAAGGAATCAACTAATTTATTCTACTAAGAAAGAGAAAACACAAAGTTGATTAAACTTTATGTAAAATTGCTACTTGGAAGGCTGACCATTATCCTTGGCACTACAGACTTCACAAATCTTGTTGTCAGCAAGTTTGTTGATCTGTTTCTTCATGAGAGCAAGCTCATTCTTCACTGCTTCCAACTGGGACATGGGAAACACATTCTTTCTTGTAGTAGCCATTGTGTTGGTTTTCATGGCTTCATAATCTATGAAGAATCGAAAGACGATGTCAGTTGATATCTGTACATTCTGATCCAGATTTTCATATTCATAAGCATCAAAGGAGTAAACCCCAGGCTGATATCCATGAAAGTCAAGATATTCTTTCTTTTCCTCCAGAGTCTCTTCTTCCCTTTCTATCTCTTCAGAGCCTTTGGAAAAGCTATACTTCTCCATATTAAGGTAGAATAGCAGAGAAAATACTTGGATAATTATTCCTCAAGTATTGTGTTAGAGCATGGCTCGGTAAACCTCACTAAGTGTTGGTATGTCAAGCTTAGTTGTCAACTTTAGTGATCAAAAATCGACCGCTAAACAACACACAATTAGGTGAAGTCATGTGAGAGTTAGCTTTAGGTTGTGGAAGATTTTGGTAGGATTTAGAATCACTGGTTGAAGAGTTGAAGAAAGACTGAAGATCAAACGAAGACATCCGGCTTCATCATTCAACAGGTTAGTGAATCTAAATAACGCGATTCCATTATCTTTTACACTTGTGCTACAAAAGACATAAACATAACTCTCAGCTTGAGCTTTATGTTATGACTTGATCACTTGTGATCAGTGTGTCTTATGATAACTCCACTTTACCACTTGTGGTATTAGTGTTGTAGTTATGACGTTCCAATATTGCTTAGAGCTTTCTTTTCTTCTCCGTCTCTAAGTTAATATAAAGGTTTTTCCTAAAACCTTTTTGAGTTGGATATAGCAATGTGATGTTATCTCTGTAGTACTACTACGAGATTTGATCCATCACAGTATTGTGTCTCTTCTTACCTAGTCTGGTTCTGTCGGATTGATTGCATATATTTATATGATCCAATGTAAGAGAGATCGTGACTCACACTTATGTTGTGTAGACTCGACATACTGATGTTTCTGAGATTCGAATACGACGTCTTGGTTTGGCTCTGAACTCTGAAGTTCTGAATCATTCATTTGATTATGTATATCAACATCTTGTATGCCATATCTCACTTCGGGATTCCGAAACCATATTTGTGTATCTCAACTTATGAATTTCAATGTTCGAAACCTCAATGTAGGTTTTGGTAAAACTGAACGTTGATTTCGAAACCATAATCTGGTTTTTGCATTCATAAGCTATTGGTCTGAAACTTAAATATTGTGACCAACGAGATATAACAGATTCGTAACTATGTTTGTCTGGCTGACAGTGACTTGAGAATCGAGGCCAATGTGTCTTGACCATGTGAGTTCTAAAAGGTCGAAAAGACCCTGGGGTTTCCTAAAGGTTTATGTGAACCGGGAAATATATTCTTGTGCGTCGAGGCTAAAAAGGTGTGATGCTGAAATGGTTCTCGACCACATGGACTCTCAAGTTAGACACCAAACATTTGTGAAGAATTTAATATGTGTTTCTTGTTTCGAAACCTTAACCAAGGTTTTGTTAAACAGAATCTAGATTTCGAAACCAAGCTTTAGGTTTCGCTATGTGGAAACTTGATTTGGGAACCTAATATGGTTCTGGTCATATAATGAACTTTAGGTTCCGAAACCTTAATTTGGTTTCTGCAAAACAGATGTACGTTTCGAAACCTTAATATGGTTGAATCAGAATACGTATCTTCGAAGTTCAAACTCTATCTTTTTGATTTGTGCTTCAACGAATTAATGAGTTTGATATTCTCGGTTTGAAGTTTGAATTCGTTCATCTTCAATGTACAACTGAGTGGGATCGAGTCATCATCTGAAATATGGTTAGTCGCTCTAGTTAGTAGACACATGATTTCGGATCAACACTATAAGTGATTAAATCTTCGTATGATTTACTACTCGATCAAATATTCATTTGATTATTCATTTGATGTTTTGATTTGAATTCTTGGATATAATTAACGTGACATCTATATTGGAATCAAGAATTCAGGAGATTTAACATTTTGCTAGTTACTCGTGGAATCTCGCATCGTACTTCCAATGGTATATCTATTTGCGTGATTCGGAATGTCTTAACCTATGTGTTAACTTAAGCTTAACACACAAAGCTTTGTCCACGTTTGTTATGATACGTTTATGCGGAACGTTGAACCACGTTGGACCAGATCCCACTTCCACCTAGGTTCGTCTGGTTAGCCCAGCAATACCAAGGAAGTAATGTCGACATTATTAAAGTTGGTGACGACATTTGGAAGTAATAATATCTAAGGAGATTTTCGAAACTAAGGACACGTTTTCGAATTGAGATCTTTCCCAGGGATCATATTTGGTAAGCACCATATTTCTAATTAAAAGAAATATCCCAATATACCTTAAGATATTATTTGCTTTGATTGCTCTTGGCTAAACATCTTTCGAAAATATATTTTCTTTATGGAATATATTTTTCTTAAATGTAAAATGCTAGAGTGTTAGTTCTCATTAAATGCTATGAGACTAAATGGGGAATTTCGGAATTAATATGTAAATGAACTTTGTGGAATTTCTGAAATTAAGTTTGCCTCATTTCAAAGCTAAAGCCTTAGTCAATATAAATAGGAGTGGTATCTCTCCTGAAAGATTTATCCCTCTAGCCAAGCTCTTCTTCGGAATTGTAAGCTTGTGTTTGTCGCTTTTCTTTTCAGTTACCTTTGAGCTTTTGCTCTCGGTCTAGAATTGCGTGAAAGTCTTCTCTTGGAATCGAGAAGCCTAAAAGTACCTCTTACGGGAAACTAGTTTATGTTTACTAGTCTTCTTTGTATTGTACTTGTGTTCTGTTCTATCACGTCTATCAAACCTAACGATCTTGTTTATTCTAAGGTCCTTTTTTTCTGATATAAGGCCACTCAAGATCGTTGTGATTAGAACATACTCTTTATCTATTAACCTAGATTTGTCAGCAA
>JAJJMA010157940.1:0-10702 GCA_023529015.1 Papaver nudicaule | reverse complement strand
CTGGCTTGTTTGATAATCAGTTATGACCTAATATGGCAGGAAAAGAACACTCAACATATGCAAACCCTATTATAGGGGGAGGGGGTGCTAAACCATCATGGTTAGAAATTGGAGCGAAGAAAAAGATTTATTCTTCAACAAAGATCAGCGTTTCTTCTCTAACTGCGGCAAAGACTGATGCAACAGGGATAAACTACCTGTTGTGTGAGGAGGAGTATGATGAAGGCGTTGGTTTATGGAAGAATAGTCTGATTGGGAAACTTGACTTCAAGGGTTTGAAGTTTAAAGAGGTTACAGAAACTCTCAGTAAACTATGGGGGTTTACAGCAAATATCTATGCTATGTCTAGAGGATACTTCTTGATCAGAATAGATGAGGAGGATAAGAAGAATAATGTCAAATATAATGGTCCATGGAAGGTTAGGTTGGGTACTCATGGTAGACAGAATCTAGCATGTTAAGAACTCATGCAAGGCGGTGTGGTGTCAATTCCCAAAGCTGAAAATACAATGCTGGACGGAAAGAATGATGCTAACAATGGGTAAAATACTTGGCACTCCAATTGTTGTGGCTAAACCTACATTGAAGTATGATTTTATATATCATGCATCAGTCCTGGTGGATATTGATTTCTCTCAGGATGTTCAAGAGAGGATTTATGTCATTCCGGGTAAAGGTAGAGAGAAGTTTTGGCAGGATGTTATCATTCTTGATAAACCAGAATACTGCACTCATTGTAGAACGCTGGGGCATCATTACAACAATTGTGATATTGTTAAGAAAATATTGGGATTTCCGGAAACAGAGCAAAACAGGAACCCTAAGAAAACAGAGGATATTTCGAAGAGAAGAATTTTGTATGATGACGGGCTTTTCTATGATTTGGATGAATGTAAGCCAGCTACTGGTAAGCAATGGAGGCCAACTGGAAGAGTAATGAAGGATGGTTCTTTTGGCTATCATGTTGAAGAAGATGATATCTCTACTACATTCTCAAAGCTGGCAGTTGAACATGTGCAAAGAACAACAGATTTATGCTTACTTGATGATCTAGCTAGACAGTATAGGTTAGATAAAGATTATGTCAAACCTAGGAAGTTTCACTTCCATTCTCCTTCTCATTCAGGTACTTATGTACCTTTAAACGTGGAGGAACATTATACAGGTGACGATGATGATGAGGTTGTTCACAACACTGCTCACAGCTCAATTACTGACGGTGATGATGAGGTTGATCAGGAAGTTGAGACTGAGAATAATGTTGTCTCTCATGACGGTGATGTTGGGGTTGTGCATGAGAATCAACATTTAATTCAAAGCAATGAGGAGAATTCTCCTATTGCTACTGCTCTTGATGCAGGTGTGCCTCATGTCGATGGTGATGGGGTTGTACATGAGCCAACTGTGCAGAAGATACTTATTCCATCTGCTACACTACAACCTGCTGCTGATGATGATAGGGTTGATAGTAGTAACAGTAGGAAGGCTATTGATGATGATGTTGCAAGGATAAGGGAGATGGAGAAGCATAATGCAACTGAAAGGGAAAAGGTCAAAGCTGCTGAAATTTAAAAGATGAAGGCAGCTGAGATTGCATGCATCTCAGATACTTCTCAAAACCGAGAATTTCAGTCAGATGATGAGTGTGACACCAATGTGGAGGGTATTGAGACATCCACGGCTACTGATGGGAATATGCAGAAACCAAAAGCTAAGCGCACCAAAGCTGAGCAAAATTTGGCCAGAGAAGTTGCAAGGTGTTCAGCTCGTATTTTAGAGAAGGAAAAGGATGTTAATAACACTGAGCATGACACTGAAAAACCGCCTAAGCACGGTTCCAAGAGTGGTGATAAATAATGCGAGTTCTATACTGGAATATTAATGGCTTAGCTAGACCAGTGGCTAAGTCTAAACTCAGAGAGCTGGTGAGGGAGTATAAGCCTGACATTATTGGTATTTCTGAACCTCAAATCAAATGCACCACTGAAGAGGTGAAGAAAATCAATTTGGTAGATTATAGTCTTTCTGTCATTCATAATGAGATGGAAAGGGGTGATACTTGGATATTTTGGAGGAGTGAATGTCAGCCTCCAACAGTTATTGACAGTACTAAACAAGCTATTACTGTCGATTTTGAGGGAGCCTTTGTTTCTTTTGTTCATGGTGGTCACAAACTTGAAGTAAGAAGGAACTTATGGAGTCAGTTGAACCATGGGAATGTGAATTTTCCATGGTTAGTAGTTGGGGATTATAACTGCTATTTTCGGTCCTGTGAGAAGGAAGCGAAAGCTGGGCCTGATATTAATTCAATGCTGGAGTTTGGGAATTGGATGGGAGCTAATGGATTATTTGAACCACAAAATTCTGGTACAGCTATGACTTGGTGCAACAACAGAGCTGGAAACAAAAGGGTTCTAGAAAAGCTTGACAGATTTGTGATGAATGCAAAATGGCTTGAGAAATATAATAATTGGAGATATATAGCTCTACCTAGAAGTAAGTGATCATTCTCCTCTTATTGGTTTTCCTATTATGCTCAAAACTCCGGCTAGAGCTCCATTCAGAGTTCAGAAAATGTGGTATGAGCATGATGATTTTCTTCGTATGGTGACTGATTCTTGGGCACCAAGAATACATGGGACATATGTGTTTATCTTTATTTCAAAGCTCAAGAGATTAAGGGAAGAGATGAAAAGATGGAATTGGTCTACCTTTGGAGATGTTCATGTGAAGTTAAAGGAAGCTACATTGGCTTTTGAGGCTGCTCAATTAGCTTCTGATGTTGATCCTTACAATGAAGTACTATCAGGCAACTTAAATTCAGCTAAACTAAAGGTGAAAGAGGCAAGACATGTTGTGGCCATGATGTTAAAAGAGAAGCTAGGCTGAATTGGATTGATAAAGAAGGGAGTAACACAGCATTTTTCCACAATAGTATAAGAATGAGAAGGAGTGCAAATGCCATCACAGAGCTAGTGGATGAGAATAATGTTGTGCTAACAGATGAAAGTCAGCTAAAACACCATGTTGTTCATTACTATGAGTCAAAATTTAGAAGAGGTGATATTGTTGTTGAGCCTTCTATTTTTGATTATACACATGAGAGAATTTCTGAGAATGAATCAAGACAAATGGACCGCATACCAGACTATGAGGAGATCAAAAGTGTTGTATTTGATCTAAGTGTTGACTCTGCTCCAGGGCCGGACGGATTCCCAGTGAGTTTTTATCGACAGTGCTGGGACATTATATGTGCTGATTTGGTGAAAGCTATATCAGCTTGCTGGATAAGTGGTAGAATTGCCAATTGGGTGAAGAACAGCTTCTTAATGCTTTTGCCAAAGGAGAAAGGGGCTAACAACTTGAAGAAATACAGACCAATTGGACTAAGTAACTTCTGCTTCAAAATTATTACTAAAATTCTAGCAACTAGAATGGGGGGTGTGCTGGATAAGCTTGTTTCGGAACATCAGGTGGCCTTTCTTAAAGGCCGCAATATACATGAGAACATAGCTTTGGCCTCTGAAATGATTAATGAGTTGCAGGAGCCAAGAGTTGATGGAAATGTTGGTATGAAGCTGGATATAGCTCAAGCATTTGATACGGTTAGCTGGAACTTTGTACTTGAGGTATTCAGGCAATATGGCTTCTCAGACTTTTGGTGCTCGTTTCTTTTGAGTGTCTTCAAGTCAGCTAGAATATCAATTATGTTGAATGGAAGCCCAGAAGGATTCTTCAGCATTACTAGGGGTCTTCGTCAGGGTGACCCGTTATCTCCTCTCATCTTAATGCTCATGGAGGATGTGTTGAGCAGGAACATTTCTAAACTGTTTGAAGAAGGTAAGATGAAGTGCATGCTAACTAAGAAAGGGATTTCTCCAACGCATCTCTTTTTTGCAGACGACATTATGGTTTTTTGCAAAGGAAATGATCTGAGTCTCCAGAGCTTGCTGCATCTTCTGGAGATATATGCTACAGCTTCAGGCCAAGTGGTAAGTAGGCAAAAGAGCAAAGTTTATTTTGGGGGAGCTAATATGACCAAAAGGGACCACATTTTACAGATCCTGGGAATGGAGTTGGTGACTTATCCGGATAGATATCTGGGTGTGCAGTTATTACCAGGTGCAATTAAGTATCAGCATGTTAAGCATATAATGGACAAGATTCATACTCAGCTCAATGCATGGGTTGGTAGATTGCTCTCGTTTCAAGACAGAGTAATATTGGTAAAGTCAGTTATCTCCAGCTACCCTATACATGTTATGGATGTGTATCTATGGCCAAGAAAATTTATTAGAGCAGTTGAAACGGCCATTGCAAATTTTATTTGGTATGGGGATAGCAAAGTTTCGAAAAGCTTTGTATTGCATATGAAAAGCTTTGTTGTCCATATAATGAAGGGGGATTGGGTCTTGTCAGTCTAAGAACTATGAATCAAGCCATGCTCATGAAGTTTTGGTGGCAGATTAGGCACTCTAATAAAATATGGGTAAATTTCTGCGTGCCAAATATTTGAGAAAGGATGGAGAGATGATTGGTAAACTGCAAAACTCTTCAATATTCAAGGGCATTAAGCTGGTGTATCCAATAGTGGAAGCTAACACTGCGACTATTATTGGTGATGGCTCTAGTACTTCCTTATTCTTTGACTGCTGGTGTTCGGATGTATGCATTGCTGTAAACATGGGTATACCTTCTGCTCTGAGACCACAATTTACGGCTAAGGTAAGTGATATTATTCATGATGGAGAGTGGTCTATACCTGATCAGGTGAAGACAATTATGATTAAAGCTGGCATTGATGTTAATTCCCTCCCTAAGCTTGTTGGTGGAAAGGATTTGCGTATATGGAAACCTGATGAGAAAGGTATTTTCTCAGTTCAATCAGCAAGAGAATTGATTCGTAAAAGATATCATAAGATGGCTGGAACTGGGCTAATTTGGAGCAAGAAAGTTCATCCAAAATTAGCTGCTCAGAATTGGAAATTCTTACGTGGCCACTGTTGTGCAACGAAAGATAAAGTTGAACATAGATTTGGATACACAGTGGACAAGGTGTGCAGAATGTGTAAGAATGGAACAGACTCACTCCGTCACATTTTGTGGGATTGTGTTGTAGCTAAGAGATTATGAAACTGGATTTCAAGGATTTTCAAGCTCAAGCCAGATTATGATCTAAATATTTCCTATACTAAGGCTAAGGCTAGAGCTCCAATGATTAGAAGGCTATGGCTAGTTGCAAATATGGCAGTGAAGAGCGAGCTATGGTCTATGAGGAATATATTATGGTATGAAGAGAGGAATACTCCTTTTTATAGACTGAAGAATAAAGTTTTCCGTGCTGTAAAGGAAAACTCAAGAAGATTTCATGAGCATGTAAGAGTTGGGGAAGATATTCACATTCTTGACTTCTTCAGGATTGATAACAGGAGCACAAGCATCATGAAGACAATAGAGATCAAAGGGGTGCCACCAGATGCATATGAAACGCTTATATGTTGTGATGGAGCAGCCGCAAATAACCCCGGTAATGCTGGATTGGGTGTCATAGCTCATAATTCCAACTGTGAAGTACTTGGTACTTATTCTATGGGTTTGGGTGTTAGCAACAACTACTGGGCAGAACTAATGGCGGTTGTAGTAGGGATGGAATGGGCATTGCAGTTTGGCATGCGGAAGTTAAGGGTGCGATCAGATTCAATGGCTGCAATTTTGTCATTCGCTGGTAATAATGTGCCATGGCGTTTGAGGGCACGTTGGCAACATGCAGTACATCAATATGACAGTGTAAGTTATGAGCACATTCTAAGAGAGGCAAACTTTAGTGCTGATGGGCTGGCCAGGAGGGGCGCCCAATTACAAGATGGTGAAGTTGAGGAAATAAGGGGCAGGCCCAGTTTTCTGACTGCCATAGAGGACCCAAATTCTATTTATTTCCGTATTTGTTCAGTGTAGAGGTCTTAAGACTTCAGTTTTGCTATGCAAAAGTCTCTCTTTTTGATTCTTTTGAAGGGCCTGCGTGCCTTATGATCATTTTTGTATAATTGTTGTACAATGGCTAATAGGCATCCTTTAGGCTGTTAGGGGGTGTCTGTATATAGTTGGTTTTCTCTTGTGATTTTCCCACTCTTTGAAAAATTAATTGAATGACCTATTAACAGCTAGTCCGAAGTCTGAGAGTAGGTGTGTTGGCGGCTTAATTCTTAAGAGTATTCAAAACTGGACTATGTCCCGGGGGTTTTCTATGAGTTTGTAGTTTCCTCGTTAACAAAATCTTGTGTGTACTTTACTTTACTTCCGCATTATATTTGAGTCATCTTATATAATTAAAGTATCGTACTTGGTTGGTTGACATAGTCTTTCGGATTCTTGTATTGACACCTTTGTGTGAATCAATCAGATCTGAAAGAGATCTTGTTCTTGAGTTTTTTATTACAGGAACCGGTCAAGGTTTGACTTATAGGTGGACTAAAATAAAAGATTGGTGGTGTACTCGGTACCCTCGTCTTTTCACTCCCAGTATTAAATGAAGATGGTGGTGGTGATCAGATGATTTGCCAACTTTGGGATCAAGTGGTTGATAAGGCTCTAGAGGATCAAGGGTTGTTTTTATTCCCTCATAATTGTCTGTGGAATCCAAAATCCACAGAAAGTTATCTTCTTTGTATAGTGTCTATGTTATAATGTAGCACCAACAATAAACACTTACATGAATGTGATTATGGTGGATGCTTGTTTATTGTGTAATAGGGTTGCTAAGAATAATCAACATATTTTTCTTCACTGTCAGACTGTTAAAGAATTTTGCCATTATTTCTTGGAAGGATACAAGCTGCAGTGCGTATTTCAGGAGAATGTTAAGAAGTCTTTGTGTGAGTGGAATAAAAATAAAGGCAGACAAATAAGTCTAAGATGGAGGTTATGGGATGTGCTCCCTTTTGCTATATGGTGGACTTTATGGATGGAAAGGAACAATTGGATGTTCAATGGCAAGAGCAGAGAGACTAAGGAGATCATTGATAGTATGAAAATCGTCATTTATAACTGGTGTCTGAGCACTAGATTTTTAGGGGCTACTCTTTTAACACTGTAATAAGCAATTGGTATTGCTGTAATGGGTGTTATGTAATCCTCTTGCTAGCTATGCTATAATTAAGCTAGGTTTTTGTTTTTATTTTTACCACTTTCCATGTGATAACTCTGCTCTTTTATTAAACTTCCCTTTTGCGTTCTATTATACGCATAACACTAGAATTATGACAGTAGACATTCATATATGGTTCCTACATCGATAATCATAAACAATTTATTTCATCCATAATAGTTGATTACAACACGAACCTGCAACAATGTATTCTGCCTCACATGTTGGTAGAGATTGCGAGTGTTGTGTCTTGCCGTGCCAAGCTACAAAATTATTTTCCACATAAAAACATATTGTCGAAGTGCTTTTTATATTATCTCCACATCTAGCCCAATATGCATCAATATATGTTATAAGGTTGGTGTTAGTTTCATAAGAATATACAAGACCATAACCACTGGTACTTTTCACATAATGCAAGATCCTTTTTATAGATGAAAGATGGATTTCTTTGTTTTTATAAAAAAAACAAAGAAAAGAAAGTCACACGGATGTGTATACATCAGCATCCCAATTACATTTAAGGGTTGACAAAGGATAACCACTAAAAATACTAGAATTGATAGCCCAATTAAACAACGAACGTTTGACTGTTACAATAATTTGATTAACACCCCTAGTCTTGTCATATAAAATATGTCATTTTTTTCCCTACATAAAGTCCACCGGCAATGATAATAGACTTGATATTATTTTCACTGTATTAGAGATCCTCTTAGGTCCTCATTCCTATAAATTAAATCTTACAGTACGAACCCAACCCACACCAAAACTTCTTAAGAAATCCGTTTAAAGTTTGATAGTGAAATCACAACTTCTTAAGAAATCCGTTTAAAGTTTGATAGTGAAATCACAAAGAAGGAATAAGTGCTTGTTAGTCTTAGAGTGAGCATTGCAAAGTAAACATGTATTATCTTGCACTTTTACAGCATTATACAGAAAATATAACGTAACATTTCCAGCACAGCTTAAAGTCCAAACTAAAAAGATATTTTAAATGGTGGTACCTTTGAATTCCACAGTTGTCAATCCTCTATTTTCTAGAAAGCCATAAGCATGAACCATGGAGAAACCATCACCAAAAGTCTATTGCCTATCATCTGGTTCATCTGTAAAGAGATTAGTTGGATCACCAATGAGCTGCAACAAGTGTACCTCTTCTAAAGGCTCGTTTTCAGTCAGATTCTTGGAGAATTGCAGGTCCAGGCTCTACACAAGTCACCATATCTCTAACCACAACCTTTTTTTTTATAACTTAAAAATAACATGGAACAACAATTTAAGATGGGTTTCACCAGTCCAAATATCCTCCCAAAAGTATATACTAGCACCATTCTCCACCACCAACCTTCAGCCAAATTTAAAAAATAAGAAGCTTTTGAGGATACTGGTCCATAAACTATACCATACATATGAGGCATTGGGAAAGAAATCTTCAGCATCACCACCAAATTTTGGTTTATGACGCTTCTCCACAAATCCTGCTTCTCAACACCATATTTCGAGATCCATTTAGAGTGTAAGGCTTTGTTCACTCTGATGTTTGGAGTCCATCAAAGGTCAACACACTTGGTGGTGTATGTTGGTTTGTATCCTTTATTGATGATTGTAGTAGGATGACTTGGGTTTGTTTAATGCAGACCAATGGTGAAGTAAATTATTTCTTTTAAATATTTTGTAAAATGGTTCAGGTGTAATACAATAAAGAAGTTAAAGTTCTCTGAAGTGACAATTAAGGTGAATATAAAAGTATTGAGTTGCAGCATACATAGAAGAACGTGGCATTGTTCATTAAACCACTTTCCGTAACACACCAAGCTGAAAGGAAATATCATCACTTACTTGAGGTTGTACGTGGCTAAATGATATTGAATCATGTGTCGTTATCTTATTGGGGCGAAGCTCTAAATTTTGCAGCATATGTAATTAATCGAACACCTTCCAGCACTGTCAACTTCAACACAATATTTCAAACTCTCGGTGAATAGGTTGCCTCTCCAACTGTATCCAACTTGCCACCTCACATCTTTGGATTTGTAATCTTCGTAAACATCAAAGCAACAAGCAACAGCCTCAAGCATTAAGGTGTGTTTTAGTTGGATATGTTATGAATCAAAAGAGTTATCATCCACCTGCACAAAGAATGTTTATTTTCGTAGATGTAAGATTTCGTGAAAACGCAATGCACTTTACTGAAATTGAGACTCTTGACTACGAATATGACATGATTGAATATGTTGTCTTAAGCATTTAGACACATACGGGTGTTACTTAATCGAAAAATATTTTTGAATGGGAAGAAGTTATTAGTGATGACGTAAAAAAAACATTGTGAATAATGACTAAAATACTTAATGAAGTAGACGAATATAATGAATTTGGTGAGGATGGTGGATAAATCAAATTTTCATAGTTTGTCATTTGAAATTAAAGCTTCAGCACCATCACCAAACCAATCACTTGAGCTTGCAAATAAGTTGTCAGAAAGTCACACTAGATGTATTCCTAAACCTACGTATGAGCCTGATCTTTCATCCAAAGTTAAGTACCCATAAATAATAATATGTCCATAACCATCGTTTTTCAAAATCAAATAAATCATTTGTAAATAAGTGTAAATGGTGAAAAAACGGAGAAGGGATAAAATCATAAAATCTCCTTTTGTTATGCCTTGCCAAGAGGCGATTGCCTACTCAGGCAGATCTCTATAGCTCTACGAGTTCCCTCTTATAGCTTTCGAGTGGAGAGAATGATATCGTAGTGCGATTGCCTATTCAGGCACATCTTTATAGCTCAGAATACAACCTGTTCTGCAAGATGGATATACTCTCTATGAGTTCTCTCTTATAACTCCCAGTGGAGAGAATAACATCATAGTGCAGTGTTAAATAACCCCATCAGCTCATAAACCCATCAATTTACTTCATGTCGACATCGCCTCGAATTCCTCAACATCAGAACTAAATTGCTTACTGGTATATGGTGGAGAGTTAACAGAGACGCGTCCTCATGGATTTCCTCTTAAAATGCGACTTGATACGTGAGTCTCAATGAAAACCTCAGAAACATCGCGGCTCTAGGACCGTCCAGAGCTCTCTGAGAAGCATACCACATCCTAAACACACTTAGGCAGGACAAAATCTAAACATAGAATGGCCTAATATACCATGGATAAGCATGTCATGACCTAAAATACGCCACAGCCCCAGTGCACAAGCATGCCATAGTCGAAGTGGCGTGACCTAAAATGCGCCACAAAAGAATTGTCCTTGGCCTCGAAACCGTGGCGCCATACTCATGGCGCCACAAGAAATTGGACTTGGCCAACGGCCAAGGCCGTAGCTCCAAAGCTATAGCGCCATGAGTCATGGCGCCACAAAGGTTGGCCTTGGCCAGTGGCCAAGGCCGCGACATGAAAAACTGGCCTTGGCCAGCGGCCAAGGCCATAGCTGTGGCGCCATGAACTATAGCGCCACCAAATCTGACTTTGGCCCATGGCCAAGGTCGTGGAAACACCATGAATTCCTAGCCTTGGCCAATAGTGAAAAAGCAGGGGTA